>PEKF01000090.1:0-73701 GCA_003073195.1 Ramalina intermedia
TACTTTTATTTTTACCGGTTCCCTTTTCCTTTATATTAGATAATAATAATCTTAAAGAAATTAATAAAAATATATTTTATTTCCCGGAATATTTCAAAAATAAAATATTACGTCGTAAGCGATGCTTAAAATATTTTAAACGAGGGTACGTATTAGGGGAAGGAGCTCCTTATAAAAATTTAGCCTTCCTCTTATACGAGGATGTTAAGAAGCGTTTAAACGCTATAAATAAGTAATAACGTACTTAAATAAGTAATGGCTTACTTAAATAGGTAATAGCTTACTTAAATTGCTCGCGGAAACCGCAATTCCTTTAATTCTTTTTTACCGGATAATACTTTATTCGGCTTTTCTTCGGATATCGTTTTAATCGATCCCGATTAACTTATCCGGTTTCCTGAATTTTACGATTATTTTCCGGAACGCGATTCCGATAATTCTCG
Source organism: Ramalina intermedia (assembly GCA_003073195.1). Classification (NCBI taxonomy): domain Eukaryota; kingdom Fungi; phylum Ascomycota; class Lecanoromycetes; order Lecanorales; family Ramalinaceae; genus Ramalina; species Ramalina intermedia. The sequence goes on from PEKF01000090.1 coordinate 444, forward strand.
TTTATAGACTCGATTTTTCGGCTATATACTTAGCTCGGCCCTCGATTGCTTAATTATTACTACGGTTTATAATACTTACGATATACTCGGTAATTTAGGTAAATAAGAGCTCGTACCGGAGCTAATAATAATATTATAAGTAACTCACAGGAATTCGCCGTCGTAAAGGGGGGGATCGTATAAGGGTTTTACCCTCAGGTTCTCCTATCTTTGGTATGCTCGGGACACCTGCCTTATTAGGCCTAGTGCGCTTTTGGCGTATACTTATATTCTCTGCATGCATCTATAGCTATTACTCACCTTTATAGCTACAATTCCATCATATGCTTATCACTTACTTATCCATATCCGGACCCACGGTGCATCCCTGACATAGACCTTATATACTCCTATTGCTTAAAATCAAAGATATTACGTTTTAAATAAAGACTTTGGGATCCGGATATAAACGTAATTTATATTTTGTTAAACGTAATTTCAATACTATCTATTTTTCGGTACGCCGAAAAAATAAAAAGCTTATTATAAAAATAAAAGTATAAATAAGTCTATAAATAAACTTTATACAGCCGAATTGCTAAAATATTAACCTAGCGTGGCTAATAAGCCCGTTAAGCGAGCCGAAAAACCCCCGGCTGAATACCAAGTAACGAACCACCAGTCGGTATACGGCCAGCATCTCAGCACGGTCCCAACAAGACGTAGCCGTTTATAAACGGACGCGGTGGTCCATAGGAGGACGTATTCGTCTATGGATGGAGTAGGTCCGTCCATAGGCGGAATTCTTCCGTTAGCGGCGTGCAATATAAGGAATCTGGGGGCGTATATATATATTTAGGGGGTGTACGTGTAAATGATCTTTACAATGCGCGCTTCGGCGTATGTACGCGATTAATGCAAGGCGTGCCACACTTAAACTTTATGATGGTCACATATTAATACTGATCTTTATTCATTCAGTCATACCTACTACATACGATGACTGCTTCATTGGTCATGTAGTGGAGGAGTGCTAGTAAAGTGCAACATACCTCCAGGTAAGATGCGGTGAGCATCCCTTTCCAAAGCGGCATTGCTCGATACGTACCTCGCAAGACAGCGAGAAAATTGGAACAAGCGCCTCTGATGTTTACGCACCTCGTCATTCGCCCCATACTGCGTTTTCTTCTCCTGGAAGTGATCTTTGGAGGTCAACCAAAGCCGGAATGCCATTTTAGCACCCAGACACTTCAGCACCTACAACTTCAACTGCTACTGGTTTACTCAAGGGGATCGGAGCTTAATCGATCTTCTGCGAGGCATACACGAGGCACACGTATGTGTACCTATTCGATGTCCTTCATGCCGCTTGATTGCATTGGGTCTGACGTGTGAAAGTCTGAGTTGCTTCTTATTTGATACAAGATTACATACTCAATGGCGCAGTTGGTCGTCTATGTCAAACCCATTCAGTCCCCAATGCCTGTCAATGGCTGTTCAAGGTCAAGGTCACCCAAGCGGCCCCTGAAGTCTCCTTTGTTAAGTCTAAATTGGCGCAGTGGCACGAACATACACAATCAATAGTCCTTCAGATGCAGCTCTCGTGCCGCCTCCAAACGTGATACCTGACTTTCAGGATCCTTTCACACTCAGGCCCTACTGGAACGTGATGGCAGCTCTTGGGTTAATATCTACCTTCATCCTTCTAGTACTACAGCTGTATATTAAAAAATTCGTTGTGAAGAAAATAAGATGGGAGGACTGTAAAGTCACTACGCAGCTGCTTATGAATGACCTAGGCTTACAAATCGCTAGACACCTGTGTGCTGGGCTTCGTATACCGCCTCTTGAGTATTTTCAGAGCACCTAGCTGAACCCTTCCAGACATTCTTCGTTGCTTGGGTCTCCCTTAACTTCAAATCCATCGATGTCAAGGCAGGCGCTCATCAGTAGAACCTCACGCAAGGACAAATGACGCAACAGTACAAGGTGATCTCTCCGCTGAATCTCCTGTCACCATTAGTAGACATTGAGGCAAGCGAGTTAATCGCGGAACTCGCGGACGGCGCTGACTTTGAATTTCATCCGCAGTAGTACAACTATGCGGACATCGTCTACAGTCCCGCAGTGGGCTTTACCAAGCTATCGATTCTGTTTCTCGTCCTGCGGACTTTCTGCCCTCAAAGGATCCTCTTTACTGGGTACTCCAAAGCCTTAACATCCTGAATACGATCTTTTACAGTATATTCTTCTTCGTGCCAACCGTCCCAGGCAGAAGATCTGGCTACCAGACAGCCCAGGTATTTGAATATCCCATGTTCAAACTCCTGGAAAGGTCTGATTACGAGGTTAGGGCATCGTCTTAGTATATTTGACTTATATATAGCCTCTGCCGCTTTCAATATCTTATTAGACTTGGCGATGATGTATCTGATACCCTTTTGGAAGGTTTGGCATCTTCAGATGTCCAAAGCCCGAAAGCTTGGAATATCAGCAGTCTTCATGACAGGAAGCTTGTATGTTGAACCCAGGTCTTTGATGAGGCGCGAAAGCTAATTTTTATGCAGGGCAAATGCATCGAGCGTTGCACGCCTCATTTTCGCTATTCTCTTTCTTTATACTGACGACTTCTCCCCTGTCAAAGTGCGAGCGATCCTATTTACCCCCAGTGAAGTTGCTTGTGGTCTCATCTGTAGCTGCCTCTTCGTGCTTCCTCGCCTTTACAGACGCCTCGCATCGTCACCACCCTATACAAGTGAGGAGTGTAAGATGCGAAAATATAAATACTTGGCTTCGATGCTAGGAGCGCAGCCGAAGCAATCCAATTTCGAGGCAATTCATCGCCGAGAGGAGCAACGTCACCCATGGGAGAGAGATGTTGAACTACCAGCTGTAGCCCAATACGTCATGGATGAAGCGACTAATCTTTGAATGCTACGGATGTCCTCTTCAACGCTACAATGACAGTCGACCCGTTCGGCTGCTACAACGTGATCCGATGGCAAATGTGGAGTTGTGGGACGCGTACCTGCGAGGGAAGAATCGATTGCATTGCCCGACTTGTTTTACTTTCAAGGAGCAGTGCAGTAGAGCTACAAGGACTCTGCCTCAATTTCGAGAATGATTCGCACCGCATCAATAACAGATTCCCCCTAGTGATGGCAGACCGGCTTGTATTGAGCCCATTGCTGCACAGTAATATTCCTTCTCTGGTTGTTGGCCCCTTCATAGATGCTTACGTGCTATCGACAATTTCATAATTTCGGTTCATGAGTATCTCCGTGTAGCCGTCGGAGGCATCGACTGCTTGCTAAATAACCAAGAGGGCATCTCATTTGTATGGACTTCTCATCAAAGCTCTCGTTGCTCTTTCTTATCGATTATGACGTACTTCGAGCCGTATTTCTGCGCTTTCTCTTTACCGCCGTTGCCATGAGAGAGTGTTTTTCGCGTCTATGTACGAAAGTTCAGCTCATGGTATTTTGCTATGAAAAGGAGCTTTCCCAGCCTTCAATGTCCGAGACCTGATGTATACAATAGCTTCACCTGCAAGCTTATGAACCAGAGCCAGCCGAACAAATTGTGGGATATATCGATGGTACTTGCAAGCTTCTCAAACACGCCAAATTTTCTCCAATGAGTCATGTATCAACGATAGAGGCTATGGGAAGTTTACATCGACGGTTGAGCTTAAAGCCATCGAATCACGGATCTGTACCCGAGACACCCTGAAAAGGGGCTGCATGCAACGCTGGTTGGGCCTTCTTGCCCATATTGCCTGTTCGTTTGGCCTCCATGGCATTGGTAACCCATTCAGCAATTTCGACATCAACAAGATCGAGAGCTCTGTCCTGTCCAGCGTCGTCAGCTTCCTCTTCGTCCTCCTCTGCGATTACGGGTGGCTTGAGTAGAGGCGCCAGCCAAGGATGCCCCAGCAGCATAGCATAGGTTGGACGAAGTTTAGGTATCTTGTTCAAAGCGCCCTTGACAAAATTTCGGGCTGCTTCGGAATAGCGATCCTTGGGTAGATCAGGCGGGTCTCCGTCAACGATGGCCTATCAAGCTTAGACACCTTGGCGATAAGCTTAGGGGATTACAGAACTCACGCTTAATTGGCTGAAGATATTGTCATATGTCTCTGGGGGATACGGATATTGACCAAGAGCACACTCAATGATGGTCAGGCCCAGGCTCCATATGTCACTCTGCACACTGTAAGTGCCCCCGCCAGGGTTGGCACCTGCCTGAGCAATGCCACCGCCTGATATTCGCTCTGGTGCCATGTAGCTCTGGCAGCCTATGTTCGTCTTGGCAATACTTGCTACTAAATTGCCGCTGACGCCAAAATCACAAATCTTGACTGATCCCCGGGTATTCACTAAGATGTTGGTTGGCTTCACGTCTCTGTGAATTATGTTATGTTCGTCCTTGAGAGACTTCAGACCTCTCACGGTGGCCAGAGTGATTTTTCGCAGGACGGCTTCGGGAATGCCGTTGCCGTACAACTTATCAATTGAACCACCGTCCATGAACTCCATGCATATGTAGACGGCGCCTTCCTGAAAAAATGCACCGTAGAAATCGACAATGAAGGGCGATACGCAGCGGTGAAGGATGTCCAATTCCATAATGATGGCGGCAAACTTGGCCTCGTCCAATTCCAGTCTGATTTCCTTCATTGCCATGATGATGCCAGTTTCACTCGGAGATGCGCCAGGTGGACGGGCATTACTCGTGTTCTCTTCATCCGGAAGCCGGCCGGCTGGCTTGAGATTGGAGGGAGGACGATTGCCGCCCAAGCCTTGGCCTGGTCTGCGGAGGCGAGGCCTGCTATGCCGTACTTTGTAGACCGTACCATAATTGCCCTTCCCGAGCTCGTCCAACGTATCCACCTCATCCAAGGAGATACTGAAACTTGTTCCACTTGAAAAGTCGATGCCCTCTCCATGCACAGTAGCCCTTCCCTTGAATTTCAGCGTGCCGGCATTCGTGTCCACATATTCCGAGTACTTGCTGAACATGGAATCGGAGCTTGTGGTAGCAGGCTGGTCGGAGGATTTGGCGTCCTCACGAGAGCGTATGCCCTGTTCTTGAGGGATGGTCGGCACCCCCGAGGCGTTCGAGAGCTTCATGCCTAAATTTAAGCCTCGTTTTGCTGCAAGACCCTTCTTAGGAGGAATGTTCATCTTCATGTTCGGTATGGCAGGCGCAGAGTTGAAATTGGAAGGCGGAGGCCGACTGGATGACGGAAGCTTGAAAGTTCCAGGACTGGCTGCAAGAGGTCCGCTTGGACTGGACAAGCCTGAGACCCCAGTAGCACCGGCGGGGAGCCCATTAGCCAAAGGTGCTGGCGACGATGGGCTTGTCGGACCCGAGAGCTCTGGCCTGGCTGATATGGTTCTCAGATTTTGCGAAGGGGGAACGCCTTGTCTAGAAAGATGGAATGCCTTCATCTTAGCCTGGACATCTTGGGGCAACTGGCTACTTTGTGAGCTGCTGGAAGCTACCGGCGGGTAGGCAGGCCTCCGGGCAGCATTCACGTTGCCAAGGGGTGTCGAGGAAGTCGTCATGGGGGTAGTAGCAAGCGCTTCATGAGACACTTTGAATGAAGGCGGTCTGTTTGCGTGACTCTGCGGATGATGAGGCCGGGAATTTGCGGCGGCGGAAGCTGCAGTTTCGTCGGCGGGCACGGTCTTGTGAGGGCTGGCATTGTCGGATATAGGAGCCATGGGCAGCAAAGGAGGGACGGAGAGGGAAGATCTTATGGATAGTGAAGCCCGGATCACAGGAGATGCGTAGTGAGAAGTACACGGAAGGTCAGGCGGCTGAGCATCTCAGATGGTCAATGCATGAATAATAATGATGATGTAGGACTACCCTGATCCGCGGGGCTAAGTCTCACACCTGCATGAATTGATCACTCGGGAATGGAATGAGAAGGAAGAGGGCAATCAATTTCCTTGCTGGTAGGGAATTTCAGGAAGCAACCAGTAGGGGGAGAAAATTTTCAAGATGGTGGTGGATGAGCGCCGTGGCGACGTGGGGAGGTGAAGAGTAGCGCGCCTGATGTATCAGGTTTGGTTGATGCAGAATGCACCAAGAGCATGCAATTATCGCATCATTTAAAGCAATGGGTTTCAAATAAGGGACGTCGGAGCCAGGGACTCCATTCTCGCTTGTCAACGAGCATCTGCCACCTGCAGGAATCAAACAATCCGTTGTGTACACATTTACAATACATGGCTCAGGACCGTATTCGTGTAGCATGATGGGCAATTCCGGTAAATACGCTAGCTGATACACTAGAAAGCCGCCGTTTGATTCGAATTTCGAATTTCGATAAACAAAAAGATTCTCCACTACCGACGCCAAATACAGGAATTGAGAGGTATTTGCCTTGGCAAATTTGGCAAATTAGCCCCTCAATTCCCTCTGAGATGCATTGATCTCTTTGCTACCTCACCACGCATGGGTCAGCTTGCGGAGCATTCCCACTGCTGATGCAGGAAGAGTAGCGATTGACGGTGTCCCAATTGCAGCTTCCTTCTCAAATCGCACATCACTCACGATGCCCTTCTTCAACTCTCCCAGCTCTTTCCGAGCCTCGAATGGATTGTCAGACGGATTCAACGTGGAGTCCGCCGCATTATGGCATGTTCAGTCTCCGTCAAGCAACCTCCAGTCGCCCATCGCTCTCAAGCATTCCCCGCTACCGCCTCATGCCTCTCACCCGGGTCTAGCTCATCTTACCATGCTAGTATTCGAGGCCGTCCTAGAAGTCGTCTGTGTGAGCTTGCCGGGTTACATCATTGCCCGTCAAGGCATGTTCACGGCAGAGATGCAAAAGTTTACCGCCAATCTGAATGTGGCCCTCTTCACACCCTGCCTCAGTACGTACACTCTATCGCTCGTCCGGCTCCTGTCTAAAGTTCGTCACAGTTTTCACCAAACTCGCTTCACAGTTGACGGCGGACAAATTGGTAGATCTCGCCATCATTCCAGCCATATTCATTGTTCAGACATTGGTGTCGTATCTCTGCGCGCTGCTGGTTGCGAGGCTTTTTGGCTTTGCAAAGAGACCTCGGAACTTCGTGATTGCCATGGGGGTGAGGCTCCAGCGTGCGCCAATCTTCAGCTCAAAGGTGTCTCGTTAACCGGTTGAACAGGTCTTTGGCAATTCCAACTCCCTCCCGATTTCGCTTGTCCTGTCCCTCTCTCAGACCATCCGAGGTCTGCATTGGGACAGAATGCCAGGTGACAACGACGACGAGGTTGCTGCACGAGGCATCCTTTACCTTTTGATCTTCCAACAACTAGGTCAGCTGGTCCGCTGGAGCTGGGGCTACAACGTGTTGCTCGCACCACCCGACAAGGTCAAACACCCCACGGAAAACGTGTTTTCGGGTATGGAAAGGGGCGAGGCTCAAGCTGCAGACGAGCATCAACCGCTTTTGGATGATCCGAGGACGACGGGTGGGGAAGAGCACTACGGGTGCGGTTCCGACGAGACCACAGCAGTGCCTGGGTCCGTTGGGCCAGCAAGTGCCAATGGCAGTGGCAACGATGCATCTTTCTGCTCGGGCGAGCAAACGCCCGTGACACATCAGCAGCATACCCTAGTACCTTCTTCCAAGGTTCAAGCCCCTGAAGATCTAGCGGCCTCGCTTGATGGCGGCTCAAAGGGTTCATCCGCCGAGTCGACTCGCGACCAAGCCGTACAAAAAGCCAGGGAGTCGATTCTGCGTTGGAAAGCATCAGCGGAGAGAGCTGGCCAGACAGCCTATTCCTCCCTCATCAAGCAGACGAGATCTGCGTATGGCATGCTGCCACAGCCACTTGAGCGCTTCTTGAACGCAACCGTTTCCTGGATGGGCAAATTTTTGGCTGGAGTGTGGGAATTCATGAACCCGCCTCTGTGGGCGATGTTGGCGGCAATCGTCGTAGCCTCAATCCCGGATTTGCAGCGATTCTTCTTCGCGGATGGGACATTCTTCAAGAATTCAGTGACTAGTGCCATCCGCCAGAGCGGTGGAGTCGCCGTACCCTTGATCCTTGTGGTACTTGGAGGCAACCTGGCGCGGAATACACTGCCCGATGAGCATCACAGTGTGCAAGAGGACAAAGAAGAAACCAAGCTCCTGGTTGCGGCATTGATCAGTCGCATGCTACTGCCACTGATCATCATGGCCCCGTTGTTGGCCATCGTTGCGAAATATATCCCCGTCAGCATCCTCGACGATCCCATCTTCATCATCGTCTGTTTCCTCATCACCGGAGCACCGACCGCTCTACAGCTTGCCCAAATCTGTCAAATCAACAACGTCTACATGGGCGCCATGTCAAGGCTGCTCTTCCAGAGCTATGTCGTCTGGATTCTCCCTTCAACCTTGGTATTAGTCATGTGCGCTTTGGAGGTCGTGGAATGGGCGCAGCGATAGCCAATCTTTTTGGTGGCATGGCTTTGCTCATTCTCGAGCTTTCAGCTCCAGGGTCTCGTTTCTATCCCTTCCCGGACGTCGCCTACGCCTACCAGCCAGCGACCTGGACAATCCAAGGTACACGAGCACAACATAAGCATGCAGAGGGGGGCGGTGACGAGGAACTGATGATCCAAAAGCGCAGCTTCCCGGCGATGCTTTGCTCTATTCACAAGTCATGATTTCCAGCCGGCCCTTTATTGCAACATTGGATCTAGGCGTTCTCCCAAGATCTCCTCGATCCTGTGGATCCACCATGACGTCTCCTTCTCGACGAGCTCGTCATCGTCTTCTTGTAGTTCGCTAAGGATGGGAAGCAACTCAGGCAGTAAATCCAACCATTCCTTCCCAACCTGGTCGGTCAGAGCTCGCTCGCATTGCACTGATGCTAGGCGAATGCTACTGTGCTCTGACCGGGCATGCTTCATAAGCAACGAGTTCAGTTCCCTGTGATGCGTCAAGGAGTCCGTGGTAGTTGCTAGCTGGACTACCGTGGGTATCAGCTCGGCATGCAGGTCTGACTGTGCTGCTACAAAGATCTGCGATACCAAGGTGGATGCCATCAGGGTGAAATGCGTTGGTCTTCTGAAAATCCCTGCGTACAGGTGAGCAATGTCAACATTTACCGGATGACACGATGCACGTACCATCTTGATCGTGCCTCATCATCGCACGCAGGGTCTGCATCACACGACGCCATAGAACAATGGATTCATGGTCATCATGCCGGGCATTCTCAATTATGGCGACCATATCGTCAACCAACAAGCCGGCATAGCTTGTGACGATGGACTATCATATTCTCAGCATCAACACTAGCATGGAAATCAATGTGGGCGATTACCTTGAGACTAGTGAACAGAACATGAAGGAAGGTATAAAGGGTTGTTTGCCGATAGCAACTTCCTTTCGGGTCGTCCGGGGTCAACGAGGCATGGGCCCATGCCACTGCCCTTCCCAGAAACGGTCGGAAGGCGGCATCATTGAGTTTCAGGATTGTCGCTATTGCTGCGTTGCTGATCATAGCCTCCGACTCATTGAGTTCAGCATCATTGTATTTGCTGGATCCCCGTCGTGACGATTGAATGCGACGGAGATCAAATGCCTCGAGGAACAGATCACTCAGATTCTTCCATTCCCTGAGGACTGAAGACTTGCTTTGCCGTTCTACGATCAGCTGAATCAATCTCATGTGTTCCTTCACTGCCAAAGGCCCGTCTTTTATGGCTTGTTCCCATGTCCGTATCAGTGCTCGAAAGGCTTCGCCGGGCCCTACATGATGCGCTATCGTATCCAAAGTATTCACACGTGCTTGCTCGCATTCGGCCCCCATGTGGCTACTGGCAGACGTGTATGATGCAATCAAAAGTCGATCCAGGCTTGGCCCAGTAATACCCCACGGTACGTGGAGCAATATGGATGCCATCCAAGATTGGGTAGCGTTATGGAGCTTATGATTCCTGGATCCAGGGTCGATGCTTTCTGCCATGTTGTCTACCGCACCACCAAATGCGAGAGGGATCAACGGTGCAGATGCCTCACCCGTGGTCTCGATGAGAGTAGTGAGGCAGACAAGAGTAGCCACACGCACATCAGAATTGGATGCTCTTATGCAAACCGGGGCTGCAACTGGGGTGATTTGTTTCACGATGCCCTGTGGGTCTCTCCTACCAAAAAGCTCAATAACTTTGTCAATCGCATTCAAAGCTGCAATCTTCAATGCCACTTCAGATGCGTCTTCTATAGCAGAGATCAGCGATCTTAAGAATTTGACGCATGGCGTCTGCGCGGACCGCTCTCCCGAAGCATCATCCAGGCGATCCTTGAAAGAGCGGATCATCAATTCTCGAACGTGATCGTTACCGACATGCTTCAGGAGCTTCTCATATATATCGATAGTTGCCGCGATCGGTAGCAGACTGAGTAATGCTGTCAAAGCCTGCGAGCCGGCCAAATTCAAGCGACGAGCAATGCCGCAGGCCTCGATGAGGTTCAAAATCTGGGTCAGAATCTCTTCGCACAAATTCCGAGCGGCCGAGGCAGCATCTGCGCCGTGTTCATCGAGGAGCAGATGCCTTACACCATCGATCAAGTCTTGGCACGCGAGGACCGCAGGGATGAAGCTGAATAGGTGGACCAAGCATTCGTCCCTCGTGTGTCCTGCATCAGGACGAAGAATCTGTGTTGCAAATGCTGGTTTCGCTTTCAATGCATCGGATAGGAGGCTCAGGTAAGATCGGATCGCGGTAAGCCGTATCTGGATGCTGTACTGCTTACAGAAGTTTACTGCAAATCGTACGATACGTCGCCCTCGCGGGAACTTGTTCAGGAGTATCGCAATAAATAGATGCAGACAGGGTGTCGGCCCAGTGCTGTTCAGAAGAGACGTGTATATCTCCATCCGTTGCGGCTCTGGAACGTGCTCGAATGCTGCGACGAAGTTCAGGAGGAGTTCTACAACGCGGCTGTCGGGACTGATTTTGCCCCGGTCCAAGGACTGCACGTATCTAGGAACCAGGGTTCCGATGATCTGTTTGACCACATGCCTGGAAAAATCGTCCTGTTGAGGTAGCATGTCAGACCCTAGAAATGCGAAGATGGGCATCACACTATTTAACATGGTCTTGGGCGCGATTGGTGTAAGGGCCGATGACAGCAACAATCCGGTATTGCGGGCTTGATGACTGGGGGTGGTCCTGATGCAGTCGACCAATACTTCTGCGCGAATGGCAGACTGGTCAATTTGCCCACTCGACAGGTTCGGGGCACCCTGAATGATCGTGAGGACACAATTGATGGTTAGCACCTGCATGTATCCCAGACTGCCTCCGATCTGGTCTCGGGCAAGCTGTAAATCAAACAAGATGTCAAATAGACCCCGCAAGAGTTCAGTGTGACCCGCTGTTTGGCACCCTTCAATCAGTTCGAGGACAATGGTAATCATCCTAATCCTCGTTCCCACGTTATACTCAGATGAAGAACCACGGGTTTTCGAGGAGCTCGATGCCAAACGACGACGCTTCGGATTGGAACCGTTGCTGGGCAAGGAGCTAGCGATCAGGGGTAGATCATCGAGTAATGCCAATAGCGTCGCTGGTGACAAAGACAATGAGGCTAATGTTTCTAGGATCTGCGTTGACTGCAAAGTGTGGGTGGGGCCAGTTGGCGGCAAACCCTTTCGTAGAAGCAGTTTAGCCAGCGTCGATTGCACGCCAGGAGGCCATGCGGACGACCATCTTTTCCTTATCAGTTGAAGGGCTCCCTCTATAAGGATCGATGGCAGTGGCCCATCTAAAATATCCTCTAGGATTGACGCGCTCTCTGCGTCGGTTCCCAGAATGGCCAAATGCGCCTCAGCAAGATCTTCCAGATTGATGTGCGCTTCGCCGCAGGCTTCGAGAAGAGTCGGGCCATGTGCCTTGGTCAAAGCCGTAATAGCAGGTGACAACGCAGTCATGCATGTTATTTTACCAACAGCACGAACCTTGTTCAAAGTTTGCAAGAGAAACAATTTCACATTCAAGAAAGGAGTGTGAATGGCATGGCTGCACAGAAATCCGAAGACGGCTTGCCTTTCCTGAAAACTGGAACTTGAACCAGAATTCCGACTATCCTCACCCCAGTTCTTACCGAGTAGCTCGTTCACAACCAGATCCCGTATGTTATTGGAGTGAAGTGTGCATGACTCTATACCCGGCACGAGTACAAGATCATAGAGGTGGACAATTCCCTTCGAAGGCAGCCAATCAATCTGCCCGGATGTCTTGCCCGGACCATATACATGTTCCTGGCCGAGTAGAAGAGTCTTGCTCTGATCCTTATTCCTTGTGAGATATTCGCGCAAAATGAGAATTAGTTCGGCAGTCGCGGTCCTCATGCCAGCAGAAGTATCGGAGAGGCTGTAGAGAATATAGGGAAGCAGGAATTGTAGATCATAGCCAGGTCCATTACTTCGAACGTGATCCGTCATCGCATTTATGGCTGCTTTTCGTACACTTACGTCGTCGACTCCACACCACAAGCTGACCAGAAAGGAGCAGTAAAAGAAACTGCTGGTCGCTGTGCCTCTATTCAGCGCCGGCAGTGCAGTGAGCCGAGCCATTAGCTTCTTATCGTGACAAGCGTGCACGAAAGCTTCTCGGAGAGGTTTGAAGATTGGGGGGCGAGGACTGGCCAGAAAGCTTTCTTCGCTGATGCTGATGGTCCCGAGTCTAGATTCGGTGTCCTTCAGGCATCGCATGCCAAGCTCAGTATGCTTTTGGTCTCGTTTCATCTCCCCAACGAATGCGTCCTGAGGGGCAAGGCCTTTTCGGCCGGTCTCCACATCAAGCACAGCTCCTGCCGGCTTGCTACAGATATCCTGCCGGATGATCTGCAACAGAGTTGCCGTGGCAGGGGAGACTGCAAGTTGTGAAATCAAAGCAGGCAACTGATGGTTGCTTTCCCGTACGGTCACGTTTTCTGTTTTGTCGAGGACCATTTCAAGGGCTTTGATGGTGGATGCTTCGTCCATGAGATGCTGCTCAAAAAGAGACCTTGCCATCGATAGGTTGCGGGCGCTTTGACATTCGCAAAGATTGGCTACAATACCCTGCAATGTCCCAAAAACAAGCTTGTCTACGCTACACTGCCGCTTGACGACCACAAAATCATCAACAAGCCCGTCTCGTTTGAGGAGTGCATCAAGAACAACATTGGGAAGGTCCGCTAGACGTAGGTGCTGTGCCAGGTGTGCAAGACAAAGCAGTCCAGCTTCGACAGACTCGTCCCAATTGTATACTACTGCTTCCATGAGCGCGAACACCAGCCCGTCGTCCAGAGCATAGCTGGAAGCCAACACAGCCATGAATACATAGCTTGCCACGCGTAGGTCCGGAGCATCCTTCTGAGAGAGCAAATCGTTTAGACAAGACATGATGAAAGTTAAACCATCTGTTTCGCCTTCATGACGCGTTTCGAGCTTTGTAGAGGTTGTATCCAGACGTACTCTGACGATTGTCTCGGAAACAGCGGCGGTATAAAAAGAAAGCAGCCTACTATGTTGGTAGTGCAAATGACAGCAATTGACAATGTATCTTGTCATGGCCGCCAACAGACTTGTGTTCCTCGTCAAGGCAAGAGCTATCACATGACGGGGAGGACAAGCCGGTATTTGTGCATAAGGGGTCAAGAAGTTGATAACAGGGGGTAGTACACTGGGTAATATTGAGAGAACAGCTGAAAATATGGGTATTTCATGGTACGGCAAGAAGGTCATGACAAACAAAGTTGTGTTGAGTTCATGCACCCTGTCGATGTCGATGTTAGGTGACGGTACTCGTTGAGGTGTCAATAAACAGCTAACGAACCTGAATTTCCTAATTAACCATTCAACCGACCTCAGAGCCGGTTTCAACAGCAATCTTGCTCCCGCAAGGCTTAGAAAGCCCTCGAGAGCAACGTCGATTTGTTCATTCTGAAATTTTGTCATCTGAGAGCGATCCAAACGCTTGCTGTGATCACTGAATAAATTGTTGTAGTAGAGGGCATGTCTTTCGTCAAGTCGGCAAAGATCCTGAAAACCTTCGGAACAGAATTTATAGATGGTGTCAATGTCTTGACTCTTGGCCACTCTTGCTTCAAATAAAAGTGATTGGGAGTGAGCTTTTGATTGGGATTTCAAGTCCAAGTGACCAGTCGAAGCTGCTCGAAGTTGGGATAGCTGGCTGGCAAGAGCTGGCGCCATCGACTTTATCTCTTGCGTTCCTAGATTCCAGTATCTGATAAATTCGAGTATCTCATAGAAAATCTGGTACTCCCTAAAAAAATGTCGAACATCAAATGCTAAACTGTGGCCCCACTAGCGTTGCTTAGCTAAGCTAAAAAGACAGAGCCGGGCCAAGGGAGCGCGCGGGCCGGCCCATGTTTGCATCAGTTTAGGTACCCTCGGTATGTTAGGCAAGTATTAGATTGTAATCATGTCAACAGACCGTCTAGAATTCCATTGCTGCCGGCAGATTCAGAGGATTCAGTGATATTATGTTCCATGGGTATCAAAAATAGAGACTCCCAAAAACTAAATCTGGGGTCACAAAACCACGAAGGCTTCTCACATTCAATACCTAAGTTCACGAGTTTCAAGCCGTCTTCTGCCACTATATTGTACAATCGAAATGGGACGAGCAGCGCCGCGAGCGGCTCAGATCACTACCGTAGAAGGCAGCATGATACATCGCCTGATAACCGTTGCGACTTCGGATCATCGCTTGACCAGCTTCGTCCTGCAAAGCAGCGCAGTCGGAGCCCTGTAGCACCTGAAGAGTCACTTGTTTATCAGAAGTTCGAGATTGATACTACCGGTGATCCTCGAAACCTGGAGTTTGAGAGTCTTGACCGATCTCAACTCCCTCACTATGTCCGGTTTGGCGCTGGGTACCTGCTAGGCCTTACTCTGTCTTCGAGGATAGTACTGGATGGACCATCAAACAATGCTTCCGGGATTTTAATACAGTTCGATCAACATGTCGAGCAACTTCAAAGCGGATCACGTACGTTGCGCTCACTGACCTACACAGATTGTAGAGAGCTGCAGAATGAACCGCACTCCATCAGTAGCGATCTCACCGGCTTTGACTTGGACTTCACGCCATTGGATAATGGCCTCGCCGAGCGTTCAGCTCATCAGACCGATTTGGCTCAGGAACTCGGTCCAGAAGCAAACCAGACCAATCTCTCGGAAGATCATTCTGGGCTTGAAAACAAGCAGCAATCTCAGAATGGAACTCACAAGCCTGCTCATGGCTCACCCCTACTGCGCAATGCTACAACCACAGGGTATGAGGCTTCATTCACCCAGAGGATTCGACAAGATCCGCACGATGTTCGAGCTTGGCTAGGCCTGATATCTTGCTACCCTTCTGCTCATGCATTTATGGCCCTTGCAGAAAGAAAAAGTATGGCAGATCTTAGGCTGTCGCTCTACGCCCAAGCTCTCCCACATGCCAAAGAAGCTCATGCCAAAGAGACCCTTACCTCGGGCCTGATGTCTGAAGCGAGGGTGGCGTGGAGCATCGCGAAGCAATCCTCTCAATGGAGGAAGATTCTGCGTGAGCAACCCGAATCTCTGGTGCTCAGGGTACAAAACTTGGACTTTGCGCAGACTAACAACCATACTTTTGACTACGACGCCGTTCGTCAAGCATATCTCGAATGCTTGAAGCTGTTGCAAACCAGACGCGCAGGCTTGGCATCCTCCTCGCCCGAAGCAGTTGAAATACATGAGCTCCAGGTGTACGTGATTCTCCGGATGACATTGTTCTTGCGGGAAGCTGGCTATGTTGAATACTCCATTGCAGCCTGGCAGGCGCTGCTGGAATTTGCGTTCTTTAGGCCCGGCAGCTTTACAGATGGGCGACAAAGTAGATCCTCTGAAGTGGTTTCCTCTTTCAAGACCTTTTGGGATGCAGAAGTATCGCGTATCGGCGATCCAGATGCCCACGGTTGGAACCAATTTGATGACACACAAGTTCCCAATCCGCTTTCGGAGCCCGAGCCAGCCAGAAGTGCATGTAACTCAATTGAAGCTTCCAGCAGCTGCAGCAATCTGGCCACTTGGTCAGCCCTCGAGCATACTACGGCTCGCGAATCGCATGTACTGGGGCAGAGACACCAGACACCAGACCCTTTCGCAGTTACTCTCTTCCCTGAAGTTGAACCGTTTTTAATCACAGCAGCTGCACCAACATGTAGGCAACTGCTCATCGACGCATTTCTGGTCTTCTGCGGGCTTCCGCCGGTTCAAGATAGGTCAGGCTCAAAGATTCGATCATGGCAGAATGATGCTTTTGTGTTCCAGCCATCATCAGATCAACAACGAGCCAGTCTTTTCGACATTCCCTCGACGAGAAGCTTTCCGCTTCATCCACAGACTCTGTGGGCCGATCCCAAAGACTGGTTCTACGTCTTCTCAGCCAATGAACCCATCTTCGCCCAGCACAGGTCGTTGTGTCCCGATTGGGTTCTGCGTGTCATAGACGCTCTCATAAATGTAGAGGCCGCGGGTCCAGGTCTAGCAGAATATCGCCTGGCGTTGGAGACTGCTGTCGCCCCTTGTTCTGCTCGAAAGAGAGCCAAAGCTCTATTGAAAATGTATCCGACCAGTCTTCGCCTATATAACGGACTCGCATTAGTGGAGAACAGCTTAACTGGTTTCAGCAGGGCTCGTAGTATTATACTGACGGCGCTAGATATGTCTAGAGATCTCGATCAGCCATTGCAACAAGAGTCCATATTGCTTTGGCATTCTTTGCTGTGGTTGCATTTGCAGAAGGGTATGTACGGCAAAGCTCTTGACAGTATCTCAGATTATCCGCACCTGCCTTCGGACGAGCTGCTCAACCAGGGGACGAGATCGGCCTTTCGTGCCGTACAGGTATACCCAGACCCGCAAGCCATGTCTGCTCCTGCTGATACCGCAAAGTCTCTGACCAGCACCCGAGATCACCTCCTATCCAACGGTGAAGACCAACTTGCAGCAACAGCCGCAGACTCTCTTGTCCTGCTCACTTATCTACAGAGTAATTCATCATTAGTGACAGCCAGTGGAATCTGGGAATCCAATATGAATGCGTGTGGTGCAAACCGGACTTTTAAAGAGCAATCGTGTCAACTGTTTTCACGCCTTGTTTACCATCATTGCACAGGGTCAAAGCAATTCCGACCCATGGATGTCCGATCACTCCTCGCAAAAGCCGTCGCCGGATTCCCACTCAACCCGATTTTCATAGCGCTATTCTCCTGGCACGAGGCCCGCTCCCGCATCGACGACAGGCTGCAAGCAATGCGAGATGTGATTTTCAACTCGGCCTCGATGGATGACGAGACCGGCAGCGTCGTCCACCATTCGTGGGCCATAGAGGGTGACTTGAAGCGAGGTCTGACCTTGGGCAGCAATGTGAACGCCACTCGCGCCACCTTCGAGCGGGCAGTTGAGAGTCTAGGGGGAAAGCATTGTGCCGCCCTGTGGAAAAGATACTTCTTCTTTGAGATAGACAAAGGAGAGGTCAAGAGGGCAAAGAACATTTTTTACCGGAGCATTTCCGCCTGCCCCTGGATTAAAGACTTGTATCTCATTGCATTTGATTACCTCCATGATGTACCTGATGCCATGACTGAGGCTGAAATTGCTGGTATCTACCATGTCATGGAGAGAAAGGGTATTCGGCTACACAACAACCTAAACCTGCTCAATGAGATGTCAAGTGGGTGACAAGATGGCCAGTATCGCTGCTGGCTCTTCAGGATGCCTGTCAAGACGGCCCAGGATAACGTATCGAATGACGGCAGCGGTACGAGAGGCTCTGTTGGATTCTCGATCAAACCACAAATCGCAAGCTTGACAAGTTTTGGCAACATCGAGAGGGTACCAGCAAATTTTGGAGACATTGGGACCAATCCAATCGATGGCTTGCTAAAGTCGAACGTCCAAGGCCGTGCTGCCTCCGCCTGAGACTCTGTCAGGTATATCTCCGTGGCCTTTCTTCGGGGGTTCATCAATCCTGATCTGGCGTTTGACCTCGACATGAGACAGCAAAGAGACAGGAAAGCAGTGGAGGCGTCAAGCAAGAAGCGGAGACCCCGTAACAGCGTTTTCTCTAGCTAGTATGAGTCATTTCCGATTCGACTGATCTGCCTAATCACGAAAGCTATCGGTCCACTCGATTGGTTGCGTCCTGGATCGCCGAGACCTTGTGATAGCAACATGGTTGAAGGGTCCAAAAGGCACAACAGAAGCTATTTAAACGTCTTTGCAAAGACGAAGGAGACACGATTATCTGCGTCCTTCAAGACCTCGAGCAGAACCTCATCCGCGATGAGGGTCTCAAGCCCGTCTTCTGTTTTCTCCGAGAGAGCTGAAGTGGCAATGTGCGAGTAGGTCATCAACCTTTCCCCTTCAGCCTCGTCATCTCCGCCTCCACTACAATCCTTAGTGACGTTTGGATAAGAATTCACAGGAACTGAAGGAGCCGTTGGGAGGACGGATTGGCGCAGCGGCACATCATCGTTCTCTTCGTGTTCCCTCTCCACATTGCGACTTTCCAAGGTTGGAATCCCAAGTGATGCTTGCCCTCCTCGACCCTCACATGGACATCCCAATAATTCATGAGTCTGGCAATGAAGCCCTTGCTCAAGTCGGAAAAGATCTTTGAGCTCATCCCGTGAGAAGCTGTTGATCCCGCCTTTCTGATCCATAACGTTGCTCGCGAGATTGAGCTTGGTTGTCTGCCGCTGCCAGATTTTCTCATCGAGCCCCCCCGAAAGAATGAACCGATAGATCACGCAAGGTCGCTTCTGGCCATCTCGATGTATGCGAGCCATAGCCTGGAGATCGGTGGCAGGATTCCAGTCCACATCGAACAGGACGAGACGAGACGCTCCAACAAGATTGATCCCAAACCCTCCGGCTTTCGCGGATAACAGAAATGCAAAGCATTGGGATGGGCTTGAACGATTGAAATCATCAACGAGCACCTGCCGTTTCGAGGAGGCAGTGGATCCATCGAGGCGTAGGAAGGGAAATCCGAGGGCTGTGAGAAGTGTTTCGAATAATTCAAGGGTCGAGGTGTAATTAGAGACCAGTACCACTTTCTCGTCTGTTTGTCTGAGAACATGTAGAAGTTGATCCAAGACGCGGATCTTGCTGCTGCCGCCGTTATTACGGATCAGCCTTGGGTCAATTCCATCGAGCAAGTTCGCGGCGAGATTAGACCCAGGCGGTGCCTGGGCATCACACCTGTTACCCTTTGGGTTGAGCAACCAAGGACTGTTGCAAACCTTTTTCAACATTGTGATGAGCTGAAGCGTTGTGCCCGCATTTCCTAGAGCAGATTGGAAATCCGGCGACTCAAGCACATGCTGGTAGACTTTCTGCTGGGCTGCTGTTGGCTGACAAAAGAGGACATATTCTGTTTTGGACGGTAGATAGCCAGCAAGGACATCGGTGGTTCGCCGGAGGATGAAAGAGCTGGTGAGTGACGCCAGTTCCTCGCTTAGCATTGCTCCTCTCTCAATGATATCCTGAGAGGCATCTGGCTGGCGGCTCTTGATCAACGGAACTTCGAAATCCCTAAAGCAAAAGGCGCAGTCAGTATTGCTTGACTGGCATCCCTGGATTGGGAGCAAGGCCTCCAAAAAGAAACGGGGAGCCAACATCACAGATTTACTTACCTCGTGAAGGACCGAAGAGGTCCAAGGACACCCGGATTGACGAAATCAACCATGCAGAAGAACTCACCAAGTTCGTTCTGAACCGGGGTTCCTGTCAACAGGATTTTCCTTGGTACATCGAGAGCCTTGAGGGCCAGAGCACTCTTGTTCTTCGCTGTTTTGAGTCGGTGACCCTCATCGGCGATGATGATGTCGATGCAATCAGCCCTCTTCAAATCCTCACTGACTGTCCTGAACTTCTCATATCCAATAATCATTACGTTGTAGACTTTGGATCTTGTGAAGTCGGAGATCCTTTGACGTTTGTCATCAAAGACTAGAACCCCAAGCTTGTCGAGGCCGAGCCATTGACGGATTTCTCTGCGCCAGTTCCTGATGAGGGTGACGGGACACACGATCATTGCCTTTTTGATTATTGGCGCATCACCTTCGATGGGACTTTGCTTCAGCACCGTCCACAGCAGGGCGATGATTTGAAAAGTCTTGCCTAGACCCATCTCGTCACAAAGCAGACAGCCCTGACCGTTCATGCTGCGCATCCCCATGATGCACTCATACAGAAAGATAACGCCATCTCGTTGATGTTGACGCAGGTTCTTTACCAAGAGAGGATCCACTACCACATCGACTATCCGTTTCCCCTTGGGCGCAGTTCTGGGCCTGGTCAATACCAAAGCATCTTTGGCATTCGGATCATGTCGAGGCGTTGGTTGCCTCGCATCCAGCTTCGGTAGACCGATGCTCTCAATCACAGGATTCTTGAAGGCGGCATTGTTTCGGGACAAAATCGGCGTCGAGGAGCTGTGAGAACGCTGCGATTCGGACTTGTTGACTAAAGATGCTTTGACAGGTCTAGACTTTGAGGCGGGCGTGGGAAGTATGGTGGAGTATGGTGTGATATCGAATGCGACGTTTCGGGCGTGATAGCTTCCTCTTGACAGGACTGCATCGACCTCGACATCTTTCCCTCCCATTGACATTGTAGATCCTGGAAGAAGGGGTACATCGCACGCTGCTTTACCCATCTCTTTACCTCCGTCATCATGCAAGTAGGCAAACCCGCCTTTGACCAGCAGCGTGCCATCACCATCCCACGTTTTGTGCTTCTTGGCAGTGTATTTCCTCCTGTATGCTGTTCACTCATGAGAAACCTACATGCTGGGAATTCTTTGCTTACCATAGCACGCTGTAGTAGCCTTCTGCGCTGAGCTGGGATGACGACCCAGCTACAGTGTTGGCGGTCATGGTAGTGAGGGGTTCGCGGCGCAAAGAAGAGGACGGGTCAGTGGGAGGAGGCGTTGGTAAAGTGACAGTGTCCAACGGCTCTGCTGCCCTCTCGTGGCATGTTTTTCTTCTTTTTGAATTGGGATCGGGGGTTTCGTCCCCTGGCTTTGATTTGAGGAAGGGTGGGCGGAATTTCTGGAGCATAGCCGTCATTTTGCACGACGCTGTTCGTCAATTGCATGACAATGTGATGGTTCTGAAGATTTCACGAACGTGTCGCGCAGTCACGTGATCCAAGGAAACGGAGGGGACGCCGACGAATATTTCAAAAATATCAAGCACTCCTTCGCTCGGGGCTTTGCACAAGTACATGTCATCGAATTTTTGCATTTACTCAGCAAGTCAGTCGATCATTGTTGACGTCAGACTGGCCATCGTGTCTAAGTAAGGTGGGTAAGTAGTACGATCTTTTTGACTGTCACAAACAGTAGCGTCGCGATCGTCTTCGCATGAATCCTCAAAGCTTTAACGCGAATTGCTTCAGGTAGTCGTAATCCTCCATGTTGGCGTCAACCACCTCGCGAATGACCTTGGCGTTTTCGGGACCAAACTTGATGGTCCACTCTTCATCATCTTGGGCCGGAGATTTGGCTTCCTTCTTCTGTCGAGCTTCAAGCCCACGGCTGCTGATGGCGTCCTCATGGAAGCCTTTCCACTTCTCAAAGGCTTCCTTGGCCTGCTTATGATCGTTGTCTGTGTCCCACTTCAGCATTTGGGGATCATAATCCAAACCGACGTCGTGACAAAACGCTTCAACAACGCCAGAGGGATTGGCCAGGAGGTCATCCGCGTCAATGACACAGAACTCAATCGCTTCAGAGGAACGCGCATGGGAAGTTGCCAAGGATCGACAATAGTCGAACAGACGCCGTAATTCCGCGTAGCCCGCCTCGGAGGGCATGAAGTTCAAGAATCCAGTGACTCCGCTCAGAGGCGGAGTGGTGCATCGCATGTAGGATGGTATGCTATACTTTGGGTGCCTTATGAGGAACGTGAAATGGAATCGCGCTAAAACCTCCTCGGGCAGTACGGTTGGATTTTCAGGCTCAGCAGAACCTCCCAGTGCTGAATAAGCGTTGTTGCCAATCCCGTTGGTGGAAGCCGACCCGTCAGGAGCGTACAAAGTTCCAATCCCGCGCTCCTTCCTTGCAAGGGATGGAGCAATTACTGGCGTAGCGCTATCCGGAGGCATGATGTAGTAGGCCATGTCCTTGATGAAAAGGCGTTTCCCCTGTAACAGAGAAGGGTAAGTACGCCATTCATAAAGCATGGATACCAGAGACAAGCTACACGGGTGTATCTTGACGGCAGATGCACTCAACGGACTGTAGGAGGAAGGAATACGAGGTGCTCGGGGTAAAGTAGTCTGCGGAACGTGCTGGCATGGAGGGCAGAAAGGGAGCGCCGGAGAGAATGAAGCGTGATGCTGCTTCCGGCGCCACCAAACTTATGCTGCGTCCACGACGAATGAAGTCTTTGAGTAGATATCATCGGCAGGGGGGGTCCTCATCGCTTGCAACGCAACGGCAGGGCAAAAGGGCTTGATAGACTCAAATGGGGGAAGATCCGGACCTGGACACCTTGCTTCTCAATGCGGTCGAGGACGGTCTGGAAAGTCGACTGGCTGAAACCACTGTCAAGCCTGCCTTTCTTGTCATTCTCGAAGCGAGCGCTGAGTCGTTCCGGGCCATAATAGAAGGGGTCCCCAAATGGTTCGTGAAGGCATACAAGATCGGAGCGAGTCATAAGCACCTGCAAAGATTTGTCAGCAATGAGGAAGACATCTGTACAAGAGCAAGTCCTATACTCTTTCAAAGGCTGTTGAGCAGGCGCGGGGATGGGTGGCCATAAAGATTGGCTTCATAGAAGCAGCCATGATTAGAAAAATTTTCCGTCCGAGGCAATCACTGGGAACGAGCACATGCGAAAGAGAAATGCTCAGATGAATAGATAACCGAGGTGGCAAAAATGGACGATGCTGTAAGTTTTCGTGTCTTTTATACCTGGTCAAGGCTGTGACGAGGTGGCTAGCTCAACAGTAGTCCAGGACAGAAGACCCTCAATCGAGCGATCTATTGAATCTAAAGCCCAAGGGAAATGATTTGCGATGACATGACCGATTGCTTTTGATAATTGGTACTTGGCGCCTGAACCCTACCTGGATGACATTTGTGGGTGTTCTCGCACCTTCAATCCGCAGTAGCCATCGACAGCTGCCGTGTTTTCTCTTTCAAGAATATTAGTATTAAATATTATGGTAGATCTGGGTAGTGAGCGTTGATCCCACCTTTTGGGAAGGTACAGAGTACCTCTCGTCACGTGAAGGGGATCGTTTCGCGCATATTTGATCCCGAGCGTGGGGGAAGTGCCAGCCAGCAATCGTGGACCTTAAATTCATCTCCCAAACTCTCCTCTTCAGGCTCGCGGACTCGTGCTCCTCAACCCGTCATGGCCAGCGTCATTCAGAACAGCCATCCTTTCTATCCTCTCGAAGCTCATATAGTAGGCTATCTGGCCAACGAACTATCCGTGTCTGCCTTGTTAGCCTCCTTCGCGTTGGGATGTGCCCTTATATTGGGGGGTACCCTTGTCCTCCTGCGTCAAAACAGACCTCTGCTCCGGGCAACGGACAAAGCTATTGTGCTATGGTTCATGTTAAGTAAACATGTGTGCAATCCGAATCTTATGGACTGGCTGATCGGCTCTTACTTTCAGGTGGAACAATACATCTGTTCTTTGAAGGTGACGGTCCCTTGAACCATGCGGTCGATTGTCGACATTGCTTACACGTGTGATAGGCTACTTTGCCCTGAATCATACCAGCATGGCCGGCAAACAAGATCTGTTCGGTCAGTTGTGGAAAGAGTACTCATTCTCTGACTCCCGATACATGACGTCTGATCCTTTTGTTTTGTGTATGGAAACCATCACTGCCGTATGCACTCGTCCTGCTCGATCCTGCCCCTGGCCTGTGCTTCGACTAAGTCATTGCTCGTAGGTCTGCTGGGGACCGCTGTCATTTCTTGTTGCATTCCTCATTACTGCCGAAAGCCCTCTACGCCATCCGCTCCAAGCTATGGTCTCCCTTGGCCAAATCTATGGCGACGTCTTGTACTTCGCCACCAGCATGTTTGACCATTATCATAAAGGTCTATCTTATTGCAGGCCCGAAGCATATTACTTTTGGATCTATTATTTCTCGATGAACATCATTTGGATCGTGGTTCCTGGTAGTAAGTGCATGCAATATTTCTTTGACAAACCGCTGGCCGCTAACCTACAAAAACCAGTCCTTTTGTACAGTAGTATCGCAAAGTCGACCGCTGCTTTCTCTGACCGACAGTCGAGTGAGCAACGATCGAATAATCGTCACAGTCAGAAGAAGGTGATGTAGTCATGTAGAAGCAAACGACGCTGCCTGTTCATTGAGACTCTGCTCGGGGGAAGGTATGCCCGGGTAGCGGAAGGCCGCCGAAAAAGCTCGGCGGCCTCGGCTGTTGCTATGCCACCATAAAACGCTATCCGTAAACCTGTTAGTTTCAGCAGATGCGATTGGAGGTTCGAGCCACGAAACTACCTGCTGGGCCTTGAATGTAATCTCAAAAACCTACCACTCTCAGTCTTGTTCGGATATGGTCTCTCTACCAGAAATGAGTCGAACGCTATTCGGAACCAAAATTCCATCTGACAAAAGGCATCAGGGAGATCGTAAGCGGAGTGTAAACGAACGCCTGCCGTATCATATCGAACCTCAAGTTTTCCTTTGGCAATGGTGAGAGTGGACAGCGAATGCCTGGCTATTAACCACAGAAAGCCTGATGTCGCTCACATCTAATCCCAAGCGGTCCGCCATCCAGCAGAGAAGCAAGAGTTCTGCATCATGTAAACAGCCTCTTTCGACTGTTCTTCCCAGCGATTCGGAGAACAACCGGGTCCGCGACCGAGTCAGACAATGGCAAGCACAAGGAGGTGGAGTTGTCGAGGCGGATGATGTTGGACCGGAAGACGTGCTCGAAGAGGTCGAGGGAAGGAGTGGTCAGAGATCTGAGCCTAACAAAGATTTCGCCCAGTCGCGCCCAAAAACACATGAGCGCTTGGAAGCTGGAGCAGAGAAACGAACGCCGACGAAAGAGAGGAGGCAGACTACAGTGGAAGGCACTGCCTCGGCGGCTCCGACGAAAGCTGTATCAGTACCAACAAAACGGGTCGTAAGTGATGCTCACTGGCGGAAGAAGCGTAGCCCTCCTAAGTCTACATCGTCTCCCAACATACCAGACAAACGCACCCCACCTCGCCGTCCACCAGCCTCTAATGAGAGAGTATGTTCCATGTCAGATCCAAGGCCAACAAGGAGAAAAAGGAAGGAGCGAACAAGTGGACCACCGAACAGCGTTCTCGATGAGGTTGGAATGGGGTTTGCGAGCCGCGATCGGAATGCCGAGATGCCCCTTGCCAAAGGCAACTTGCTTGCAGAACGTCCTGGCTCGCCCGCAGGCCTAGAGTCCCTCGAAAGCATTGCAGCTCCTGTGCTCTCAACATCTTTTGAAGAGCATGCTAGCATCGAAGGCCTTGGGCTTGAGCGGAAGCACGGAGAAAAGGATGATCCTCGCTCGGAAAAGGGCAAGAACCTTGCTCGGGTACTTGGAGGATCCCGGAAACTATTCTCAAAGCAAACACCGGAGCCTTCCATCTCTGCCATGGATCCAGGGATTGAAGCCTGGCTGGATCGTACTCCCGATCCTTTCTTTGACCCAAAGGATGCTGTTACAGAGAAGACAATCCGTCCGACATCTTCCCGCAGTGACATTCAGGATACAATATCCGAGCGGAACCCCAAAGACCCAAACGAGATCTGGGACACACTGAATACCAAGGAAGGCACGCGACGGGTTCTCAGCAGTGCGTCAAGAAGGCGTAGAGTTCCAAGTTCGGCAATTTATTGTGATGACCCGTTTCCCCCTGATCTTGATCTGATGACCAGAATCTCCGACGTTGACGGAGATACACCTAAACTTGTGGACTTGGCGCAGCCTGGGTCAACGCGGACGTCGCTCAAACGTACAGGTGCGCGTACAAGCCCTTCCCCTTTGAAGTCAGGCCGGAAGCGGTCGACGAGAGATCCAGCCGATTCATTACAACCCTCATTGGAGGAAGCTGCTCATCGCCAGAGGGCTTCTTCTTCCTCTGCAAAGCCTTCACCTCGTAATGAGGGACGTCCACCTCCTATCATTAACACTGTCGAAAAGCTTAGCCCACGAAGGACGAGAAGATCAGCGGCTTCCCTTGTAGGCTCGTCGGAGAAAGATGAAAGCGCATCGCTCACCGCAATGAACCTCCCCGAGGATAGCCCTGCAAAAGCCAACTTGGGAAGCCAGAAGAAACACTCCGGAAGTCGGGTCACCAAGCACTCTGATCTCATATCAATACTGTCTTTGCCAGGAGATGGCGGAAGAAGTGTCAGATCTGCTAGAAGTATACGGACCAATCGAGCTCGCCTTGAAACAGCGACAGAGGAGGATCTGATGCAAGAATTTGCTGCAGATGAGAGCAAATACATGCGTGAGATTCAGACTTTGGTCGACGGGGTCATACCGGTCCTCCTGAGCTGCGTCTTCTCCAAAACCGCCTCCGCAGCAGCAGCAGGACTTTTCCAGTCCTCCGCTGCGACGGGAGAGGATCCCAACTTCACGAAACCCATCATCGACATGGGTGTCGCTCTTGAACGCCTCAAGACGCTGCACAAAAGGGTCCCGCTGACCAATCTGGAGGCCTTGCTGACCTGGGCCCACGGGGCGCAAAGAGTCTATGCCGAATACCTCAAGGCATGGCGCCTAGGATTTCAGGATGTTGTTGTCAACCTTGCTCCTGCAGCGAAGTCGCCTCAGCATGACGTGACCAACTCCGACATTGACCAAGGACTTCCGAGGGATCACAACGGAGACGTCGTGAACGGCGATGGCGAAAAGGTTGACGTTGCCTTTTTGCTCAAACGACCGCTGGTAAGGCTCAAGTATCTTGCCAAGACTCTAAAAGGCATCAGCATCGTTACGCCGTCCACGGAAGCCTCCCATCTGGCCGTCAAGTTCCAAGACCTCGTCCAGAACGCTCGGCTCCGAGCAAATGAGGAAAGAGCCAGACTGGAAGACGAGGCAGCTGCCAATATAGACTCCACCCGTTCTCGGGATCCACGAACACTGGCGCCTCTATCAGGAGTCACGATCGACAGGACCCGCTGTGTTCGAGCACGGGACTATTTTAACCTTGCCCTTCAGCACTCCTCCGGACAGCGCGTCGACTGTCGAGTTGAATTGTTGATCCGAGAGAGTGGCCTAGGCAACGATCAAGAGGGCGACCTCCTGATCTGCGAGGTCGATGAATTGGGGCGATGGCTCCTATTCCCACCAATCAAAACAGACATGATATCTGTACGTAGTGGAACCACCGAGGGAGAGATCGTAGCCATGATACGGGGCTTGTGCAGCGACGGAGACCCCTGGCAAGAGTTGATATCTTTGTCCAATGCAGACGAGCGGATTGGGTTTGAGTGGGTCCAAATGTTGGGTCTACAGCCTGTTCCACCCTTGGTCAAACGATCCAGCAGTTTCGCCCGCACAAGTCGCAACGAGGAGTCTTCTCAAGCTGGTAGTATCGCTGTCGACCGATTAGGAGAGACCCGAGCGAACAGCGACTCCGCCAGTGTTCAAGAGGTCGATATACCCATCGGCGAACAGGCCCCAAAGTTCCCAAACTCGGACCCAAACATACCAGGAACTCCTCCATCTGCAAAACAGGGATCCGATTTGGACATTGTGTATGGCGAACATAAAAGTGAAATCCCGACAAGTTACGGAGAAGAAGCAAACGATTTGCAGCACCTTCCAAGCCAGGTGCGATACAAGATGGGCACCGTCAAGAGTCCCCCATCAAGACCTTCCAGAAGTTTCAAAGAGGCGCTGGGCTTGAGCGGCACCAGCGGTACGTCTGATCTACGCAGAACGAGGGCGCAGAGGAATTCACAACGTTCCGAGAAGTCACCAGTAAGCTCAGATATAGAAAGCCTCTCGAGAAGAGGAAACAAGCAGCAATCTTCGTCAAAATCTAGAGAAGGCAAATTCCTCTTTGGAGATGGTGGATCGTCATTGCAGAAACCCAAGTCTTCGTTGTCGCCGTCAAAAGTCCATCATCATGGTCGTGACCGATGCCTTTCCTCCGGCGCCGCAAGCTGTACTGCTGGATCGATAGACGAGGGTGAAGGACCTGCTCGGCTCATCCCCGAGAACTGCGAGAGTCGTCGCCCGAGTGTAGAAAGGATCAAGGCTTCAGATAATGATGAGCCGGCCTTGCCAAATTTCTTCGGCGTCGCCACTCAACCTTGTGCTGCTGACAATGGTCAGGCTTCATTGGCCGAACGCAACTTTCAAAGCAATCCCGCAAACAGAGCCCTTGGCCCCAAACCTTTACAGTCTCCCGTTCTTGAGCCAGGCACTCCAAAGCTTAGGCGCTCATCATCTCCGCTCAAGCAAGAATACGATCCCTCGACTGCCTCTGAAGAGGAATCTGATTCTGATACATCCACCGTGGAACGTAACGAAATTAGTTCCCTCAGCGACATTTCCGATGAAGAAGACATTGAAGATGGAGATGTCCCAACCCCTCTGGTACAAGTGTCAGGTCTTGTGCGATCAATGAAACCCCTTGCCAAACCGTTGTCAGTCCCCGGAACGCTGAAACCATCCGACTCTGCGTCTCAGGCACCCTACAAGACCGTCCCAGCACAAGCGACGAAAAGCGCCAAAACCATCGCGTCCATATACTCTTGGTCTGATGCAGGCTCCTGGCAAAGCCTTCATCCAGATGAATGCAGTATAGCGATCTCGCCTGGCTTGATAGAAGCGTTCGTCATGTCTGCTTCACATTCAAGCGGTCAAGCGTTTGCTGCTTCGACGCCTGCCGTAGATGCGGATGGCCTTGCTGATCAGGCGTCCAACATCACCAGCCAGAACGATGAAGTAGGAGGCGACCGTCCATTGGTGGCTCTGGAACTCACACCGTTGGTTCCGCTTCGGCGGGGGACCGCTCTTGACATCTCAATCCGGTCCCCGCCCACGGCCAATTCGCAGATCAACTCAGGCAACAACATCATGTTTCGATCCCGCAATCCTGAGGAATGCGAAGGCCTCTACGCGCTGATTAACCATGCTCGCATCCACAATCCGACCTACATTGCCCTGCAGAATGCTAGAGGCCCGTTTGCCACCGTGAGCCCGTTTACCGGGGGCGTCAATCAGCGAACGGCCAGTAGGGTGGCTAGCTCACGTAGCAGTTGGTTTGGCGGCATCGGCCGCTCCTCAAGCTATCGAGCAAGCAGTGCGCGGACACCGAGCATTGCACCAAGCGAAAGCAGCGTTGCCAGCATGAAAAGCGCCGTAGCTGCCTTCAGTCGCCGCTTGGGTAGAGGTGGAGGGGGGGGGATGTTCAACCTCGCGCTCAGCACCATCACCTCTCGAAACGGGGTGGATAGTGGAACAGACAGTATCTACACCAGCTCTGAGCATTCTGGTGGCAGCGGTGCACGGTCACCGCTTGCGCCAGGCATGGTCTCAAATCAAGATGGCTCTCTTGGCCTCAAGGATGCGAAAATCCGTCTGTACGAGCGGGACACGGCCTCCAAATGGCGCGACATGGGTGCGGCCCGCCTGACGATTCTTCAGCCAGAGAAGAACGCCACCTTGCCGGATGGCCGGCCCTCGAGCGGCGGAGGTCTTGCGCCAGCAATGCACGAGAAACGTGTGCTTGTTCATGGCAAGACCAAGGGCGAAATCTTGCTCGATGCACAATTGGGCGAGAACTGCTTCGAGAGGGTGGCAAGGACGGGAATCGCCTTGAGTATCTGGGAAGACGCAATTGGTCCTAATGGAGAGGTGGGGGTAGTAGGTGCTGTTGGAGGAGTTGCTGGTGGTCGGGCCAAGGTTTACATGATACAGGTAAGAACGCCCCTGGGTGATATTGATTCCCTGAGGTTGATGGCGTGACTGACATTTCTCCCTTTACCCCCATTAGATGAAGAGCGAGGTTCAGACTGCCTATACCTTTTCTCTGGTTGGGAAGCTGAGATACTGATTGAGAGTGGCTATAACACTCACTAACAGAAGCTCTCTCCCCATTCAGTTGACGAGCCATGAGCTCTGCAAGTCTTCCAGCCCGATTGTACAACAAGATGTCCCCAGCGAGGGCAGGACCTCGTTCGGTATTGATGTAATGAGAAATAGACTTATCTACATAAAGCGAGCTTGCGTGCCTTTGATATTAGAATACTGGAAGGGATAGACGGAAGCCTTAATTAGACACATCGTCGATCACACCATCGATGGATGGCTCATGTTCAATCAAAACATAGCGGAAGCACGTCCAATAACGTGACACTATCATTGATCGTTCTGCCAGCTTGAAGTCCATTCGTCTTCGTTCGGGGCCTTGATTGACGGTCGTCAGAAGGTCGGATCTTGATGGCTGCCTGCAGAGGCCAAAATCGTGGCATCGTGGGTCAATTTGAACAACAAATGCAGGCGGTGCCGATTAATTCCGACCAGTGGAAATCTATTTTCGGGCATCTCGAGAACTGCGGTTTGATGACATCACATGCGGGCAAGGACAGTGAGGAGAGCGAGGACGCTGGACGGATCTGTATCTCTTGTTTCCCCAGCTCATCTCATTTTCATGCGTGCTGATTGCGTTCGTTCAAACAACATACATTGCAGATTGATGTAGTTTTCGCTGTCCGTCTCTAAAATTCTCATCAACCGCTAGGATGGCTGCTGGTTTACCTTCCACCATGAAGGCTGCGGAAGTGGTTGAGGTAGTCAAGCTCTGCATTACATCCCACTGAAAATCTCGTATTGATGACCCAAATCACAGTATGACAAACCGTACAAGATCCATTCCGTCGCGACCCCCAAAGACCTTGGGCCTAATGACCTTCTCCTCAAGGTCGCCGTCGCCTCGTACTGCCACACGGATAGTATGGTGGCCAAGGGTTCTTTCGGGACCAAGTTACCGTGCATCGCGTCCCACGAAGGCACCGGGACCGTCGTGGCCCTCGGCTCGGACGTCCATGACTTCCAGCAGGGCGACCGGGTCATGGTGAGCCCGCCGCGCGATCGGTGCGGGCATTGCCCGGATTGCCTGGGACCGGAAGGCTATCGCCAGTACTGCCCCAACATCGGCGGCCACGTCGGCGTCACCATGAACGGTGCCTTTGCCGAGTACATGGTCGCCGATGCGCGGGAGACCGCGGTCCTGCCGGACAATCTCAGCTTCGAGACGGCGGCGCCGCTCGCCTGCGCCGGCGCCACCGTCTACAGGGCCATACTGCAGACGGGATTGACCCGGGGGGAGACTGTAGGCCTTGTGGGCGCCGGCGGCGGCCTGGGACATCTGGGCTGTCAGTTTGCGAAAGCGATGGGGCTTGTCCTGGTCGGTCTTGACGCCAGGGACGAGGGATTGGATCTCGCTCGGAAGAGCGGCGCCGACGTGGTGATTGATGTGCGCAAGGACAAGGCGCAAGTCGTTCAGGAGGTGCAGAAGGTCACCAACGGGAAAGGGGTCGACTCCACAGTTAACCTGAGTGATCATGAGACTGCGGCTGGGTTGGTTCGTGCGTTCCTTAGCTTGACCATTGATGGCTTTTTGCTGGGTGCTTTTCAGATCCAGTCCGAATCGACATTGTCGCGCAACTGACAAGGGGCGCGCTGACTTTGATCCCTTCAAAAGGCGGCGGCAATCACCAAGATGCACGGAACAGTGATACAAATCGCCCAGGTAGGAGTCATCGCCCTGGCTTGTTTCTTTGCCATTGACCGATTCCAAAGCCACCGCTGGTCTCGATACCGTTTCAGGAGTTCATCTTCCGAGATATCAGGTTCAAAGGCTCCCTGATTTCCACCAAGCAGGAAGCGCAGCAAATGCTAAACTTGGTGTCAGAGCGTAAGATCAGCGTGACCACCAATCCTTTCTTCGGCCTAGACCAAATACCCAAGCTCGTCGAATACGTCGAGTCTGGAAAAATGTCGGGCAAGGCGCTTGTGGTAGTGGATGAGGTAGAGCAGCAAAGGGTAAAGAACCAGCAGGTGGAAGAAGTCTGATGGGGGCTGGGCTAGAGAGAATGCATGAGGGGCTGGGAATAGCAGCGTTGAAATGTACGGAATTGTTTGAAAGGTTTGAAGCGGATCAAACTTGATGTCAGGCCAAAGCAATTACGACAAGGAAGAGGAGGATGGCTCTGTTCTGTTGGATATGAGTAGAAGGGGCAGGGCTTCTTGACACCACAAACCCAGGGCCCTTGGATTCAGTGCCATGTGATTATCCGAGTAGAAATAAAGCCTCAAGAATCAAATGACGAGGGATCAAAGTTCAAAGGATATATAAGAAGAAAGCATCGAACCACGGAATATCCGAGGAGGAAAAACCATCATGAAAAGCCGACAGCACCGATTTCCTCGGCTTACATTATTACGTGATGCGCGTTGAGACTGACCCCACTTTCATCGTCTTACGACCACAGTAGAAGCATGACTGGGACCACCAAAAGCGCGCTGTGAAATCTTTTGTCATACACATTTTCCAGAAGCAGAATGGCATCGCAGATACGAGTCTTGATCCTTGGAGGCCACGGAAAAGTAGCTCAATTGCTGACACCAATGCTCCTCTCGCGTGCCTGGCAAGTGACGAGCGTGATTCGCGATCCTGCCCAAACACAAACCATTACTTCTCTTGGTCAATCTCAACCTGGGCATCTCGATGTCCACGTGAGCAGTCTCGAGGATGTCAAGACGGAAGCGCAAGCACAGTCGATCATCTCGATTGCTAGCCCAAATTACATCGTTTTCTCTGCTGGGGCAGGTGGTAAGGGGGGCCCAGAGAGAACGCTCGCCATCGATCGAGACGCCTGCATCGCATTCCTCAAGGCGACCCTGGCGACTCCGAGCGTCAGCAAGTTTCTGTTGGTCAGCTATTTAGGGTCCCGTGTCAAAAAGGCCCCATGGTGGTCGGAAGATGAGTGGAGGGCAACGCAGGAGGTCAACAACGGCCCGTTGAAGAATTATTATCCGGCCAAATTAGCAGCCGATGCATATCTGACGGCCGTGGGCAACAGGCGGGGGACTGACTTTGCTGCCATTTGTTTAAGACCGGGGAGCCTCTCGGATGAGGATGGAAAAGGTCGGGTGTCCCTCGGCAAGACGAAGGCAAGAGGACAGGTGGCCAGAGCTGACGTTGCTGCGACTGCGGCCAGTCTTCTCGAGAAGCAAAAGGCCAGCTGTTGGCTGGACCTGCTGGAGGGCCAAGAGCCCATCAACGTGGCGGTCGATCATTGTGTTCGCGATGAGATCGATTGCGTTGAGGGGGAGGACATTGATGCAGTGCTCAAGAAGTAATGGTAGCCGCTGTAGCCTTCCCGCAAGATCTGGCGCCTGTAGGTGGAGCCAAAAGGATCTGGATAGCTCTCAATGATCAAACTGCGCTATAACCTCCTCTCGAACCTCCACCTTGTATAGTGTTCATGACTCTCCGCATCCAGTCCCGCAGAAGGTATGGAATATCTCGAATGGTCTCTGAGTGTGGGACAAGATCCCATCCTCGGGCAGAATAGCGATTATAATTAAGCCAGGAGCCGAAGATCAGGTATGCAGCAACACCCATGAAGATGCTGGGTCCACGTCAGTTCGCTTAGGAGTCAATGAAGCAGCACGGAGGCTTACATGATGATGAACCACGTGAACCAGCCCCAATGCCCGGATTTGGAGCTTTCGCCTGAATCCTTCGAATCTTCACATGCGTACTTGGTCTTCCATTCCAGCCTCAAGGTGGTGAACTCCTCCTCGTCCTCGAAACTGATGTACTTCAAGGTCCCACCGTGGCCGTCGTCGATGCGCTCTCCACTGTCATCGCCTACCTCGTCATCATCTCCATCATCTCCATCATCCTGATCTTCGTCTTTGTCCTTGTCCTTGACACGCAAAAGCTCGTCTCTTTTTCTTCGTTTCTCGTCCGGGGTCCTCTCACAGATGAATTCAATGATTGCCTTTTGCTTCTTCTTGCGAGTTTTGGACCCGTGCGTCTCCCTGTATATGCCCCCATGCATTTCTAGCCTCAAGCCTTCCCTCCCCTTGTCCGCGGTGGCGGATGATGTCTTGAGCCTCGTCCATCTAGGATCAAGGGAGCCACCTTGCGTGTGAGAGTATTCTCCAGCGATAGGGATCGTCTCCCGTATCTGAGAAGTTTGGTCGACGGTGTTGGTTTCAGTCGTAATCGCGCATACTGCAGTGCAACATTTAGATGGGTCACGATTGTAGCAGGCAGACTCACCTCTCGATCCTCCAGGGCAATCTTCTTTCGAATTAATGTCTTCGCGCTTATTCAAGGCCCTGCAGAAATTGATTGCAAAGGTTGTATTGTCAACTGTCGGAGAATGTCGATCGATCGTGTACAGCGAATACTGATTGTCCAAAGCGCCTAGGTTGAACTCCTTTTTTTGAACGACGACATTCTCGCAGTTGATGAGGTAGCCATTAGCCAGCCATGGTGCAAAGAAGCAAGCAGCAGAGGCTGTTATTCTATAGGCAGCGGTAGATCTCATGCTGATTGCTAGAAGTCGCTGGAGGTTGGAAACGTCATCCGTGGGTGAGCCGTGACTATTCTAGCTGACCAAGGAGACTTGAAAACAAGCGAGGTGGTCAAATGAAGAGTGAAGGGACAAACAGGCAGATTCGTTAATGCAGTCGTCAGGCTCTCCTCAAACGAATAAATCGAATGAGACAGAGTATCCGCCTGCATCCAGATTGCCCGAAGTTGGACTTTTTGAGAGACCAAAGCTAGACCCGTTTAGGAGATCTGAAAGCTTGGCGGTCGTTTCATGCCCAAGCGAGTGACTCCGCACATCAGCATCACCACTTTCCCAGTCCCTCTCTCACAACAGCGAAGCGCATCGCCAACCATGTGTACGTCTCTCGGAACCAAAAAGTTGATGCTAGATCCATTGGCTGACCATGCATGTAGCGCTCGTCTCGGGAGAGAAGTCGAACTTTCAGTTCATCCTTCGTCTCCTCAACACCAATGTCGATGGCAAGCAAAAGATCATGTACGCCCTCACCAAGATCAAGGGTGTAGGACGAAGGTACTCCAATCTGGTCTGTAAAAAGGCAGATGTCGACCTCAACAAACGGTATACCCTACTGGCCAGTCACCATTGCATCTACTGACCAAGCCACTAGCGCTGGCGAAATCACCTCGGAGGAGTTGGAGCGAATCGTCACAATCATCCAGAATCCTACACAGTACAAGATTCCGACTTGGTTCCTCAACAGACAGCGTGATATTGTTGATGGGAAGGATTCCCAGGTGCTCGCAAACGGCATGGAGAGCAAGCTTCGGGAGGATTTGGAGCGACTCAAGAAGATCCGTGCTCATCGCGGCTTGAGACACTACTGGGGCTTACGTGTTCGTGGTCAACATTCCAAGACCACTGGTAGGAGAGGCAGGACCGTGGGTGTGTCCAAGAAGAAGGGTTAAGCAGGGCAAGCAGTCTCATCAGATCAGCTCCATCTTTCCTGGATCAAGTTGAAATCCTTGCACCCTCAATCGCCTTCATGAGTGACGGCCATGTCGAGGACTTCTATCCTACCTCGGCCTTTGGTTTCACTGGATATGAACTCTCCCAACCCCTTGAACGCACCAGGCTCGACATAGCCCATCACTTCCCATTCCGACTGGCCAGTCTCTTGCGTCTCTACTTGTTCGATAAAGCTCAGTATTTTGTCCTTGACGGTGACCGGCTTCTCTTCTGCTTGATCATCCGATTTGGCCTCCTTCTTCTGTCCTTTGACGCCCTGCTTCAGCATGCTGGTAGGACAGGTGATCTGCAGTCGCATCCGGGCTCGAGCAACCGGTATTGGCTGCCAAGCTATCAGAGCCTTCATGGCATCTAGAGCCTGACTTTTCGCGCTCTTGGTCGTCACCACGCCCGTCCACGTGGGGAGCTCCTTTGCCTTGCTTTTCCCTTCCTCGCCCTCTGTTGTTGGCGTTGCCGTTCCACTACCCTTGCCTTGAGCATCAGTCCCTTTGTGTTGTCCACCGCGGCTACTCAGTTGTTCCAACGCTCTTTCAATCATGCCTGCCGTGTAGACTCTCTTGCTTCGGGGGTCCACCACTTTGCCCGCGACGATATCAATGACTTCACGCTCCAGCCTCTCCTTCTCTGCCCCTCGCTCCTTCTCTCCGACCTGCATTTCGCCCTTCCTCAGGATCTCTTGGATGATCTCATCCACGCTCGTTCCTTTTCCAAACGCCTTTTCAAGATCGGCCGTCGGGGCGGTCTGGCCCTTGGAGACCGAAAGGAATACACTGGGAATTTGAAGGACATTGTCGAGATCCGTCTCCGCTCCGGAACGATACTCCAGAACTTTGTTCTTATAGCAGGCAATCTCGAAGCGCTTCTTGGCCTTCTTCAGACGCACCAGCGACACATTCGTTAGGCGAATCTGGTTCGACGGCTAGATGGGGAAAGATTAGTGCACCGCCGGGATCCTGTGGTCGAAGAGCTCCAACCTGATTGATAGGCATTTTATCTTGTATCTGTAAATCCACGTGAACCCCTGCAGACCGCTTTCCAAGATCCTGTCCGATCGATCTGACCGTGCGGGTGTGAGCGTGGTGCAAAAACTTTTCCAATGGTCCGTCTCTATCGATAAGCATTTCAACCTCGGCCTGATGAACAGGAACAATGATGATCATATCATGATGATACCATGCAAATCATCCTATAACAAGCCTGTCTCCTCCGGTTTGCAGCACACAATGTCTCTGATAGATTGTCTGCGAAGAGAGCATTCCTAAAGCGTCTCCACACGGTTCTTGTCGTTCGACTACATGCCCCTCACCATGACCTCCAACACATCTCCCAAAGCAGTTCTCTTTGACATTGGTGGTGTTGTTGTTCGTCACCTCTGAAAGCCTCGATTGCAGAGACAGCTTGCTGACTTTTTGTTCAAGGTTCTATCTCCCTTCCAGGGCATAATTGACTTCGAGCGCAAATACAAGATCCCTCACGATTGGATCAACTTTGCCATACGATACCATTCACCAAATGGACATTGGCAGCGCTTGGAAAGAGGGGAGATCAAGATGGATGAAAGCTTCTTCAAAGGTTTCACGAAAGATCTTCATGATGAGAAAGCCTGGCGAGAGTACAATGGTAGCTTTCGCAGCGAGAAGAAGAAGTTGAAGGACACCGCAAATCCCACACAGCTTGGGGACCATGTCAGCTTGAAGGCTGAAACCGCCGATTCGAAGCCGGGGACCCAAGATGCAAGCCCACAAGCCGGATCGTCTCCAGCCTCGACTGACGTGCAAAGACCATCCCTATCGAAGCTTGCACAAGACTCGGCAATCGGAGACCCAGTAAGCTTGGAGTCGGAGGACGTCGTCGAGGGAAGCGGCGGATCGCGCACGGCGCCCGCACAAGAGCCCCAGGACTCATCCAAGGGAGATGGGAACCGAAGCATGCCGAACATTGGAGGGGAAGAGCTGTTCTGGACCATGATGTCTGCCTCTCGAGAACCGGACCCCTACATCTTCCCAGCCTTGGAGAGATTGTCGAAGCAAAAGCCTCGACCAATATTGGGCGCACTGTCCAACACCGTCAAATATCCTCCAGATCACCCATGGAGCACACAGCAAGGTCGGAAGTCCAGCTCGGAAAATTTCATCTCAGACCCTGCCTCTCTCTTCGATGTCTTCATTGGATCAGCAGACGTGGGAATGCGGAAACCTTCGAGGGAGATCTATGAGCTCGCGCTGCAAAAGCTAAGTGATCACGATCGCTCAAAAGGCGGCCAGGGCATCGAAGCTAATCAAGTAGTCTTTCTGGACGATATTGGCGAGAATCTGAAGACAGCCAAAGAGATGGGAATGAAAACGATCAGAGTCCAATTGGGAAAGACATGGCGGGCGGTCAAGGAAGTAGAAGGCGTGTTAGGTGTAGAGTTGATAGATGAGACGACCAGAAGAGCGAAGCTATAAAGGCTTCACTTTC
This sequence comes from Ramalina intermedia, assembly GCA_003073195.1. Lineage (NCBI taxonomy): Eukaryota > Fungi > Ascomycota > Lecanoromycetes > Lecanorales > Ramalinaceae > Ramalina > Ramalina intermedia. The sequence goes on from PEKF01000090.1 coordinate 38,475, forward strand.
ATCACCAATTTTTTGCTTCTTGATGCATCCAAGAGTACCGCTCCAATCCCGTCGTGTACAAGAGGGACCCTGCATCCTGCGAATCTGTGCTGCGCTTGCGGAAATCCATGACTTCCCCAATCAGCTCTCTCTAGGGTCGCCGTTGACAAGATGCTGCACCCAGCTTCCTGCGGCGACCGAAAGGAGCGAGCGATATCAACGAGGACAGGGTGCGCAGCTACTCAGCGGGCATGCCCGACAATAGCTTATGCGCTCGCCATCAATCCATAACGATGGACGTATTGGCGTGAGGATTAGGTCTTCCAGTGGCGCTGGATTGTGACAAGGTGTGCAGCAATGGCTTCAACGATGGGTTAGATCCAGAGACGCGCGTGAGACCTAGGATCTTGAGAGAGGGCCTGCCGATACCAAGACATAGAAAATGTCATACAGTACGGACTCGGGGGGTTAGAGCCCGGAGAAGACGGTGTATGGTTGAGATCGAGGTCGTCTCTTTCCAAGCCGGTTGCACGCACATATCCAGTGGTACGCACACGTGTTCTCCAAAGATGACCCTTGACTGTCCCACCGTTCTGTTGTGCTCTGGTGATCCTCAGTGTGCGGCCCTCTATGTCCTGAATAGAGTGGGGAGTCAGCATTGCCTGATCCGATGTAAGACCCTCAGGACACACTTCAAGGATAAAGGGAACATTCGTAGAGTCTGTTGCTGAAAATTGAAACGTGGAGCCTTCATTGTTTTATATACTTCAAAGCTTCTGAAAAGTCCGGAAAAGAAAGTAATGTTTTTGAGATCTGCTTACCTTCACTTCCACCGTAGGCCTTGTAAGCCTAACGACTGATCCAAAGGCGTTGCAAAGACGACTACGTCGATTCAATCGTACAACAAGGCTTTCTGACAACATTATTCCCTGACATAGACAGGTGCCTTGACGAGAACGCTCCTGCCTCTCACTTCCACCGCCATGAAGGTTGCAAACCGAACCCTCTCTTCTTTTCTCTCCCCAATTGACCCACTGGCTCCTCCAGCAACGGTGGAGGTCTGCGGGGCCACTCCAGTAGAAGATGCAGTGGAGGCAATACTACCCTTCTTGCTGCCAGAATTTGCTCCGCCGATGAAACTTCCAAACACGCCTTTCTTCTTCGCAGTACCTCCAGCCTGCGCCTGCGGACCGCCAGATTGATCCTTGTCTTCCGCGGCGGCATTGCCGTTACTGGTACCCGTTTCTCGGCTGTCCACACTGCCAGTTTCTTCCGCTTGTTTGGCCGTGGTATCACCGTCTACCGGTGCATCACCAGGAGCTGTTAATGGAGGCAAGCCACTCTCGATCTTCATGTAGCTGTCAACGATGAGCTGGCCAGGACTCACATACTCAACAAACACGTCTCTGCTTTCGAGCGGCAAATTAGCGGATATGCCGACGGCCAACTCGACAATCATGCTGACGCCTCCTTCAAGACCGGCAGGAGTAGGTTCCTTGAGCATCATTCCAAGATATGCCACGAGCTTCTCGACCAGCATCTCTGTAAGCGCGGTCCGATTTTCGGTCGCCTGAGGAGAGGCCAGAATCTCTTGGAGACCATCAAGGGTGGAAAGGCGCCAATTGGAGATTTTGGCGAGCAGCGCGTCCTTTTCCTCGTCCGACGGTGTAGGAGGGGCAAATCGTCGCAGGTTCCTCTCGATTATCTTCAACTGTGTAGATAGACCTAGGTCCAGTCCGGGATGGAAGAATCGGTCAAGGAGTTCCTCCACCAACCAGCGAGAAATCGCCGCCCTGCCGACAGCAGTCATCTCTTTTGTGGGAGACGTGGTGGCGTCGCGATTGACATGCGGAGCCAACCAAGGAGGTACCTGACGCCAGTCGCGCCGGAGGTTGAAGGCCAGATTATTGATTGCGCCATCGAGGCGGGAGAAGCGGTTTGCGTACTCGTTGTCGTCCAAGGAAGTGCGAGACTGTGAGAGGCGCTGATGAGCGAGCGTATTCTGCAACTGCTGTACCTGCGCATCCTTGTCGAAATAGTACTTCTTCACCTTGCGATACTTGTCCTCTAGAGAGCCTTTGTCAGATTTAGTCTGGAAACACCATCTCGAAGTTGATACGTGCAAACTTACGCAATTCTTCGTGCCGGGTCTGCAATTGGGCATAGTCCATGTTGGAGAGATCATCCCTCGAACGACTAGGAGGAGGTGTGCTGCGCCCTTGCTCGTGGGAACTTTGTGGCATTGGTGAAGGCTGGGAGTTGCCTCGGTAGGTTGGGTTTTGGGGGGTCAGGGTTGAAGTATACGAGGGTGGTGGGTTGGACTGAAGGACACCACCGCCTTGTGCAGCCTGCGCGTAGGGCTGGTAGCCTCCCTCTCGGCCAGGCTCCCCCTGCTGGTGCTGCTGGGCCTCACTCGGACGCCTACTTGGGCCTTGAGGTTGAGATGGGGGCCCCATGGAGCTCTGCGTGTAATGAGACAGGGACGATGTCTGACTTGAACTCCCCCTTGCGTGGTGAGATTCGTAGACGCGGGAGTGTTGGCCTTGTGCAGGTGGCTCCAGACTCTGTTGGGAAGAAGGGCGACTGGGGATTTGTTCCTGCCAGTGCTGATGGAGGCTTTCGTTGGGTGATCTGTGATGCAACTGGCGACTCGATCCTGTCGAGGTGGCCGAAACGGGAGATGGGTGATAGGATGTGGGCGTCTGCTGCTGCTGTGCCGCCTCACTATGGGAGTGATGATGGTGCACAATGGACGAGGCTCGGGTCCAGGATGACTCGTACGAGCCTTGACGCTCAGGGCCGTGACGTCGGGAATGTTTGGGGCTCGTGGCTGTCTTGCCGTGGGAATAGTCCTGCTGCGCACTGGAAGCAGCGTAAGTGGGGCTATACGAGGATTCTTTGTCGTGTTGGCCGACCAGAGCTACGTTGCCAACCCCAGGATGAGGCTGTAGGCCACCGGCTTCGGGCTCTTGTTCTTGCTCGTAGTCGTCGGTTGGGGACACGTGCGTGCTAGGCCACTCTTGACGCACCGGCTGACGGGTTGGTTCCTGATAATGATCCGGGAGCTGGTCCCGCTTTCGGACAGATATGCTTCGACCAAGCTTGGCTGAAGTAGCGCCAGGAGGAGGATCTTTTGACGAGCTACCGATGCCAAAAAATCTTCTCTTCTTACGGTCTTCCTTCTGTGCCGGTTGTGCCGGTTGAACAGTTGGAGGAGCTTGTCGATAATATGAGTCGGGAGGAGCTTCGTCAACGGCGGAACTAGGGGTACTGTGCGCAGGACCGACTAGATTGATGGTCGGGCGTTGGAGGTTGGTATTGAGTAAGCTAGGACTGCGCTGGCTCTGAGATCGAGTTGGATGACCCAGTTGATAGGGGCGGGCGTCCTCTGCAAATCGTGGTAACGGAGTTTCCTCCTCGTCGTCGTCGTCGTCGTCGTCGTCGTCTTCTTTGTTGTCAAGGTACTGCGACCGAGGCGGAAAGCCAGGCGAATTCAGGGGAGATTCCGAGGGGGAGTGATGGAAGCGCGCTCTATCAGAAGCGTCTTGAGACGAAAGCAAAGAATGCGAGGATCGGTTTTTGTGAAACAGCTTAGATGGACCCATGGTGTTGACAACTCAAAGATAGCAATTGTGTGGGGCGAAAGGGGGGGGGAGCCGCATTGGTGGGGGTCGAGGGGGTGTCCAAAAACATCGACGGCCGCCTTCAAGACAAGCTGTGGCTATGATACACCAAGGTCTCTTCACAATATAGTTCCGCTTCTATTCTCGTATCATATGGCGAGTGCTTCAACGGGCCAAGAGGTGTAGACTTTCCCATATCATACTACGGTAAGTCGCGTCCCAGTTCAACAAGCGACAGTTTCGCATCAGGGCTAGATTAGCTGGTCGTCTTTATTAGATTTTCGAACCGCCATTGAGCACAAAACTGCGAGGGCGGATGAGAACGCGCTGCTGTTCTTTCTAGCATCTCGTTGTCAGATGTCCAACCCATGAACAGCCCGGTGAATTGCAGTCTCTCGCTATAGAATACACTGTCCCTTTGGCGCGGTGTGAAAAGGGACACCGAGCAACACCCTTCCCTTCCGATCCCAACGCTGGCTCTCCACACGTGCTTCCCGAGAAAAGGAATCGGCATCCTCTTCATCATATGGCGGGAGTCCATTCCCCACTCAACCAACGGTTGAAGACGTCAAGGCTTGATACAGGTTGATCAAGAGGAACCATGTGTCCTGCGCCGTGGATGCGCATGAATGTCAGGTTACCACTGCTCTTCACCTCGCCAATCTTCTCTCCGGCACCCCCAAGCCTGAGGTCTGTACGCCCGACTTTGCCATATTCCTCGCTCCCATTCCATTCGAGGGCGTCAGTCCACGCAGCATTGCCAATCCAGTTACAAATGAAATCCGCGTCCCCCTGTCAGTGTGTCAGCGTCATTGTTGCGTCGTGCTGATATGGGACTCCTTACAGCATAGACAAGGACGGGCATCTTCTCCAGGATACCGGGGACCAATCGGTGGTACGGCTGCATCCAATCACCTTGGAACAAGAAATTGCGATTCTGAACCGCATTAGCCTCGTCGGACTTCACAAGGGCCGATGCATGTGGCACTCTCTGACTGGGAGACTTACAATGTCGAAATTACAGCCATCGTAGCTGTCGACCTCAGCACCCAGAGCTTCCATGACCGCAGGCTTGTTGAGCCATTCGCTAATGTAATCAAGTCCCTCATAGCACAGTGGGTTGTCACCGCATTTGACCCGGACGTCATACGGGTTCTGGCCTGTACGTTGGTAGGGACCAATGATGGCATTGTTGCAGTAGATCGATGCGGGGACACATGTCCAAACACTCTCGGTGTTATAGCAGGTTTCTATCAAGGATTGACAGCGAGGCAAGGCATTGTCCATTGATTGGCAGGTGCTCTCGTCAACGACAGCAGGCCAGCCGCCATCCCCACAAGCCATTGGTCGGTATTCAGGATACTGATTTAGAGCATCTGTCAGGCCATTCCCAATCAAGAGTGATTTTAAGTTGATATTGGTTTTCTTGTGGCTCAAGATCTCCGAGGCAAAGACAGGGATGTAGTGACCCGCATACGACTCGCCAGCAATGTGGAAGTCCTGCTTTGCGTACTGTGGGAATTGCTTGAAGAAGAGCGTCAAAAGAGCATAAACATCCTTGCCGGCAGCGACCGTGTTGCTGACGCTACTTCCACTATAGGAGTATCCAACATTGACGGGTTGATCGAGAAAAATGACGGAGGCATTCGAGTTCCAAGAATATGGGTTATGAATGAGTTCGAGCTTGCTGTTGATCGATGCAGGTCCAAGTTCGAGGAAAAGGCCGGTCAAGGAGCTGCATCCAGGTCCGCCGTTGAGCCATAGAACGACCTTGGGCAAGAGTCAGACGTGTTTTGTTGCAGGGAATACTAAATAAACCTACAGGATCGTTCGTGGGGTCATTGCGGGACTCAAAGAACCCTGCAGATACTCAATAGGTGCCGATGAAGGTGAATGCGAGGGCGAAGCTTACAGTAGAACAAATGTTTATCATTCTCCTCATCATCCAAGTAACCTGAGATCTGCTTGACACCTGGATCCACCTTGAGTGCGCCAGGATCGACGCCCTTTGATCTCAAGTTGTAGGTCTTCAGCCTCCCATCGATGGCACGCTCCTCATTTCCACTTTCGCCCTGCACCCACATGTCTTGAATATCGCCGCCTCTCGTGATAGAATCCCAATGATCATCATTTCTTCGCTTGTGCTTCTTGGGTGGCGAGAGGAAGTTTGCCTTATCCATAGCTTCGGGGAACATCATTGCGACCTCATCCCAGACGGCGCGGGCTTCGGCGGTCAGCGACTTCAAGGAGGCTTGAAGGTCGTGAAGGGGCTTAGAGAGATGCCCAAGGGAAAGCTGCGGCGCCTGCAAGACTTGCTGCATCGGAGTCAAGGCTGCTGCGCTGCTCACAACAGCGAGTGCGGCCACGGGGAATTTCATGATCAAAAGCAGCTGTCCAGCAGCCGTCAGCTAATAGGCGATATTGATCAAGCCAGATGTGCGACTGGTGAGATGGAGAATAGAAAGTAGTCGGGATGAGAATGCAGACACTACTTGCAGGTCCTGGATGTTGGAAGGAGGTCGCAAGACCAGGCAGCCGCCGCAGCGGATGATTTGGTTCTGCCGATTAACAGATGACGTTATCGGAACTAGTTTCGTCTTGGCCGGACAACCGACCTGCCTCTCATTCACCCAACTGCGCGTCGTGGGTCCTTTTCGTCTTTGCTGGTCACTCGAATATGAGAAGAGAAAAAGAACGAGGTCTGGGTTCCATCATGATGTTTCATGACACACAACGTCATTGCAAGATGGATCATATTCGTTCATACTCTGACACTGGTGCCATTTGGCGATCATATTCAGCTGTCAGTTGATCATTGTCCATGGTGATCATTGAGGGCTCTATCGATCATTTGCAGCAACTGCGCCTTCCGTGGTTCATCGATCCAACTTCCCACCACTGCGGCTTTTCCAATACAAGACCAGTCAGCCGCTTGCAGGTCAAATGCATCTTGAACTGCGCAGTAATTGTCTTGAATGTAACTTGTAAAATATGCCGGATCGTCGCTGTTGATGGAAAATTGAACCCCGTGATCCAGGAATTGGCGGACCGGAAGCTGATCAACCTTTTGCACGCATTGCAGCTTCAGGTTTGAGAGGGGGCACATGGTCACTAGGATCTTCCTTGCAGCCACTTCCTTCATGAGCTCCTCATCATCGGCCAATTTGATGCCATGATCGATACGCTGGACATCACAAACCCTCAAGGCTTGTTTGATGTACTCGACCGGACCCTCCTCCCCAGCATGAGCAGTTCTCTGGATCCCCCGCACTTTGGCATCTGTATAGATGTCTCTCCATTCCTCCGGTGGGAAACCCTTTTCGCTCGAGTCCAGCCCAATGCCGGCCAAGGTTCCATTTTCAAAGTCGCCCAGTGTGTTCTTCCAGGTGGCTTGTGCATCCTCGACGGGTAGATGTCTCAGGAAACAGAGGATCATGCGTGTGGACATGCTCAGCTCTGTCTCGGCGCGGCGACAAGCCTTACCGAAGCCTTCGACCACGGTTTCGTACTTGACACCCCGAGCAGTATGCGCCTGCGGATCAAAGAAGACCTCAGCATGCATGACATTCTGGCTTCTTGCTGTCTTGAAGTAATCCCAGGCCAGGTCCTCGAAATCTTGAGCGAAGACGAGACATGACATGCCAATGAAGTAATAGTGCAGGAAATCATCGAGCGAGGTGAATTGATCGTAGCGCTCAAGAAGGGTAGATGTGGAAATGAAGGAAGGGTCGGTTTGGGGAGAGGGCAGCGGTATGTTATTTCGGGAAGCGAGCGTGAAGAGCAAGGATGGCGAAAGTGCCCCTTCGAGATGCATATGGTGCTCGCATTTTGGTAATGCAACGAGCAAAGGGTGGAGCGCTGACCGACACATTCTTCTTCGCAGAGAATCACAGCTTGGTGGGTGCAGCAGGTGGAAGACGAGAAACGGGTTGACCCCGCTAGACCCCGCGACGACATCACCGATGGCTTTGGAAATTCCACATCATGCACGAGTTCAACGTGGCGCTGTGTAGGGTCGCATCAATGACATCCAGGCTCCATGCCTGAGAGATTGACTGGATCCTCATTGTGAGCTGAGCTGATGACGAGAGTCATCTGATGTCAACCCGTACCTCTTCTTTTGCATTCTTGCGGAATTCGGGCTACAAAACGGCCGGGATGGCTTATGGTCATGGATCATAGATCAGCGAGCTCTGGCTGCGCCGCAGAAGAAGCGGGAGGTTCGCTTAGTAGCAAGTTGATCGACGTGCCAGAAACGGCTCGATGCCTTGCACATCAATATACATCTGATCGTGAACTTGGACATCCCTGCCTAAATCTGGCATGTGAAATTGGTTCGAGGTGAGACTGGTAAAGGATCATGCAGGATTTCCGTTGTCGATCCGAGGGGTTGGAAGAAGGTTGGAAGTACAAGGCGATCTCCACAACGGTCACTGTCAGTCCTTCGTGTCAATTCCTAATAACAGACTTAGTCGTAGTACCTTCTCGGTACTGATATCCTCGTACCTGCGCTAAAGAAAACCCAAAGGCAGATCTGCGGAAGACACCTTAGCCACACAGGCCACACTAGCAAAGGCCTTACTCTTCTTCTAAGCTTCCGGCTGACCTCCGCGATTCATGACTGATACTGGACTGTGGAGACAGCTGGCCTGTGCGTATCCTTGGGATTCAGCAGTGAAGGTTGGCTCTGAGCCTGTGAGCCTCCTGCAAGGAGTGGGTGGCCTCACCGTTCTGGAATTTCAACATCCGTCCGCTGGAACTCACTCAGGGTCGGGTTGATTGATATGTGTGACTCTGATCGGCACCCAAAATGGGTGAGTAGTTTGTCTGACTTGGGTTCCTCAATATTTCATTCTTGTCCCTCGGCTTTCCATCCACCAGCGGGCTCAGCCAAGCCTTCCTTGGGGTGGTCTTGTGCATGTCCGAAAGCCAATCACTGGCGAGCATCTCGATATAAGCCCTAGGAAGAAAATGCAGAAGGTCTAAGAAGTGAATCGATCAATCGACCATAATTAATCGAAATGGATTGGCGAGATTTAGAGGGGATCAGCGCTCGCCGAGAATTGGTCCGCCATCCGGCCCCCTTCGCCGCCCTCGGTTGTCATGCCTGGCAAGCCTGGTTTATGTTTTTTACCTGATCCAGCTCGTCCTAAAAAAGCCCAAAAGCCGGTAAATGTCCTCCATCAGTCCATTCAAATGTCTGCCCGTCCACACCATCAATTAATGTTGCGTCTTCAATCATGCAGCTCCTTTGTTGTCATTAGCTCGCGCGGGGATCTGGGGGTCGAACTCACCGGCATGACATCCATTAGCACTTGCTGCCTCGTTTGCTGATCGCTTCTGCTTTCGCCCTGCTGCTCGCCATCCCAAGCACCTCGACTCGACTCCCATCAACGTGGAAGAACAGAGATCTCGGCTGTCATTCGGCAGCGCCTTTGGCATCTGGTCTTTTTGGGGGGGGAAACCAGAGAAACATTTTCGATAGCCTCGACGTGACGAAGGGGCTTTCTGTGTACTTGATGCTTTAGCGTGCTGAACTGCTGATCTTAATCAGGGTGTTGTCCCTTTATTCACTGTCAACGATCATTTGCCCCTCCCATTTGCCTTCCATCTTGGCCTCCTTGCAGAACCTTCTTGATATGTCGCCAACGATCAAGGGCGCTAACGGAAGCCTTGTTGATATTCAAGATCTTTGGCATGTGGGGACGCTCACTCATTAGGAAACTCACTTCTCTTCCTTGAACATCCTGCCATTCGGCCATTATTCATTGCTGATTGGCATACTACGCCCCCTTCTGTTCCCTTCTCTCACCGGCTGAGAGACCCGAAGACTCTTCGCACCCTCAAACTTGGTTCGGGCCTGTCAAATGCTACGCGGCTGTTGGCTGCCACATTATTGCTTCCCGATAACCGACATCATTCCCAGTCTGCCGAATTCCTGCGGGCCGTCGTTCTCACTTTTCACCTGCATATAGAGAGCTGCCAATCTCGAAGCCTCGAACTTTATGTTCGCAGGTCATTGGGTCGTTGGCGATTTCCCATGACCTTGTCCCAATGTGGCAAGAGATTGATGGATGTGCTAGAACCCGACCAACGGCTCCTCATCTTCCCACACCAAGACATCAAAAAGAAGCCTGCATTCAAGCTTCGTTGAGGTTATTGTGAGCCATTGGAAGACCTTTTCCTTACCACACGCTTCTGCCGTAAGCTGTTCGGAAGCGATCCGCCCGCTATATGTCGTCGAAGTGGTAGGTTCACTACCCATGAAACCATCTACTCTATGGTTATCGTCGGTCAGCATGCTGTGTGAGCCGGTGCGTTCTGATTGAACATTTTCAAGAAGACGCCATGATGAATGAGTCAATACCGACTCAGTCTCAACGTCCACCGCCTTTCATGCACTCACACGATACTTCTTCAGCGCCGTCGAGTGCGTCCATACAGAGCCCCTTGAGCCCCGGGGCGAGTATGCCGCATCTTGACCCAGCAGGGCGTCCTTCCAGTGGGATCGCCCGTAGCCAGTACCCGACCTACCCATTGCCAAATGCTGGATCAAGACACCCTTCATACAATCAACAGTATTTCCCACCGCCCATCTCCCACCAACAGCCTCACGGCACCGCTCTTCCTGGGTATCACGAAATCAGCCATCATCCGGCTGCCTATGCCGATCCTTCGGTCCTGCCAATCAATGCTCATTTGTCGACGCAGCAGGGACAGAAGAGAGCTTACAGGCAACGCAGGAAGGATCCCAGCTGCGATGCGTGCCGAGAGCGCAAGGTGAAGGTAGAGGCTGACCATCTAACTGCTTGGTACCCACTGACTCTGGGACAGTGTGATGCAACCGAGAGTTCGGCATGCACAGAGTGTAAAAGTAGAAGTGTTAACTGCCTCTTTACCAAAGAGACGAACCGACGTATGACATCTATCAAGTCAGTCATTTCCACAACTGTCTGCTGGCTGATCCTGACGCACAGTAGACAGAACCAGGACCTTTCAAAGGAACTGGCCACGGCTCAAGCCGAACTTACCAGGCTTCGAACCTTTGTAACTGGCGAAAAGGCTCCAGTACCAAATCATCAACCTGATGTCAGTCACTTGCCGGGACCGGATCTCCATCAGCTGCCGAGTCACAACTTGTCCCATCTACCAACCCTGAACAGCCCGTCTTCGCCTCCATCGGCTAGCGCTCACGCATTGTATGACCCGCCGGTGAAACGGCAGAAGACCGATGCGTTCGAAGACTTGCCTAAGATTGGCATCAACATCGCTCGGTTTGGTCAGGGAATCTTCAAGCCCCCCTATCCAGTGCAGCGACCCTCGTCACCCGTGGCAACGTCGTCTTCTCTCCCAGGATTGCCACCAAAAGACGTTGCCGATGTTCTCCTTCGACAATACCGCTACACGATCCATCCAACGCTGCCCATGCTCCACTGGCCAAGGTTTCGGGAGCAGTACGAAGGCGTCTACCGCGATGGATCCCTACACAACGTTCCGCGCATCTGGAGTGCGGTCCTTTTCGCTGTTTTTGCCTGTGGGACACTGCACCGTTCCTGGTCAGAGGGGCAAAAGTATCTCGAAGTGTCCCGATCTCTCATCGACCTATGGACCGAGGATCTGACCTTGGATTTCGCGCGCGCCGCTTTGATGAATTGTATGTTTTTGGTGGAATCTAACCGAAAGTCTGCTGGATGGAACTGGATCGGGTTCGCCGTCAGGATATCGTTCGACATTGGGTTGAATTGTGAAGCTGGGACTTGGGACGCTGTTGAAGTAGAGATGAGACGAAGAGTCTGGTGGTCAATATATGCATGTGATTGGTCAGTGCGTCACTCACAGGTCGAAATCTTGTACTGACATGTCCAGCCTCCTTTCCCTCGAGCTGGGCCGGCCTGCGATGATAAAGGAGGAGGATTGTGATGTGCAGATGCCAAACCCGGTTGATGATCAATATATTCACGAGGGAGGCGACTGGATGAGACCCACAGCGAGCATGGCAACGTCTCAACTACTGCCAACCATTCATGTCATCGGGGGCATTGCCAGATTGCTGGGCTTGCTGAAGAATCCGCAGATTTCCAAGCATGCGCTTCGGGCCTACGACGCACATTTTGACGCGGTGATGAAAGGCTTCCCTGCCAATCACAAATCGCGGATGGATGAATATATCGACCCGGTAGAAGCGCCACCGATGATGTATCTGCAAAACGCTCGCTTGATGCTGCACCGACACAACCTTTCCCCCATTTGCAACGAGCAGACCCGGTCGCAGGCGATCGATGGTTGCTCATCTGTTGGTCGGCACACTGCGAGCTTGTTACGTAGGTGCATGCGAGAGCCGCCGTCGGGCTCACAGTCGAAGATCACGGCCAACGAAGATCCTTGGGAGAAGCGCATGGTGTCAGCCTCGAGCGCGTTCTTCTGCACACACGTATGGCGATGCACGCTATATTTGTGTTTTCGGCAAGATTTTGAGGCGGCCCTGACATGCGTCAAGGCCAGCAGCATCTTGGGTGACTCTCGTCGGATCAACACAGCATGTGGCCGGTACCTGCACTTCTTCCTCGGTCAACTTGTCATCAAAATGAGACAGGGCGTTGTCCTCGATCAGGACGAGGAGATGATTGCATATGTGTCCGCGGATCTCCAGGGAAGCTTGCAAGGGTCGTGGATCTGGCAGGAGAGCAAAGGGCGGGTGCGCCTTGGGAGGCCTCTCCAAAGCGCATCAAGTAGCAATGCGAACGGCATTCACCAACAAGAGCTCAGTGAAGCTACAGCGCAGTCAAACGAGGGCGAGTGGGCCGGATGGGACAAAATTGCCTCCCTCATTCGGACAATGGCGGCTGAACAGCGTAAATCGCCGGATCAGCAGAGGGCCGGCAGGGTAAGCTCAACAACGTCGCCGGTGATACAGCTGCCTCCGCTCTTGTCCACCCCCAGCCCATCCACAAGCACGCCCAGGGACCGCATGAGCATCAAAGACCTTTTGTGATTGAACCTTGCCTTGAGTGCGAGGGGAACAGCTCTCCCATGAACAGCTATTCAACCCGAATGGCGAATGGTCAACACATATCGTACATTACCCCTTGAGGAGGTAAGCACGTTTGGAAAGGCGGCAAGGACCAGCACACAGTATGGATGACTTGGGGGGAATGAAGCCTCTCCTGTTCTTGAAATGCTCATTTCTGTAAATACTTTCACACTCCATATCGCAGCTTGGCTGTCCTACGAAATTCAGAATAAATACGATGGAGAAGTCTGCCCCACCGCAACTGAGAGGAAGGGCTGTTTGGCTTGGTTCACTGCGACTTAGCCCATGCTTCTAGGAAGCATTTTGACCGAGACTCCCATGTCCTAGATGATTATCCGCGCCTGTCACCCACCGGAAAATATCAGGTCTAGGACTCGATAGTGAGGGGCTTTGACCATGATTCTAAATTTCCCACGACCGAACGAAGACACACCACAGGATGAGTATCAGAAGTCGTAGAATCTGGCTCAGCTACGTGACCGGGTTACAGAGGCTAACCCTCAACGCAATAATCGGCGACGTCAATCAATAGATGCGACTGATTGGTGAGTATTGTTTTCATGTTAATTCTCGCTCGCCTTGATTATGATGAGTCCTTTGCTATCTGGGGGAATCAATTCGCTTTGCCATTCAGGTATCACAGTAACCTTGCTCCCACAAACAGAGGGTGGGATCGCTCATATGTCCAGTATTCTCAATAAAGAGACGTCTTCATGAAAGTCCATTCGGCTGCATCTCTTCCTCCGCCTTCTTCTCGTCGCTAGTCTTGGGCAAGTCAGGATTGACCTCGTACGCGCTGGGGTCTGCGGAGTCAGCGCCCTCCTGCTTGATATTGGTTTTTCCTTCGGCTGCTTGGTCCTGCTCCTCTTCTGGCCCCTTGCTGTCATCCTCGCCTGCCGCCTTGCGCGCCGTTTCGTCAGAGCGTTCCTCCTGTTGCTGTGACTTGGCAGGGACGTCTGGCGTCGCCTGTTGATCTTTGGCTTTGGCATTGGTAGCACCTTGCTTGGCCCGATTGCGAAGATCCTCGAGGTCGCTCTGAACCGATTCTCGCGCGTCTTTAGACTTTTGCTTTGCAGCATCACCGAGGTCGACTGCGGCTTTCCGAGCATCCTCCTTTGCGCTCTCCAGCTTGACCTTGAGGTCTTCAGGAGGCTCAGCGCTACTGCCTTGCTCATCGCTCATGGCTTCTTCAATCTCCTTCTTGACATCCTTGACAGCTTGATCCGCAGAATGCTTTGCAACCTCAGCTTTGTTTTTCTGAGGGTCCGTTCTTGAGCCCTTGATGAACCCCCGACGGAAGAAATCAATGAACAGGTAAGTCAGAGGCGCGAGGTACAGGAAGTTCAACAGGATGGCGAAGACCTCGCCGGAAGTGTCCAGGCAATGAGTCTTGGTCATGGAGAGCTTGTAGATGAGTTCCTCTTGAGATTTCTCTGCCTGCATGGAGCGGATTGCGTCAATGCCAAATGGCTGTCCATTGTGATTCCGGACATTTTCGGCAAGGCCTTCTTCGCCTGCGGCGCGCAGAGCTGCCTTCTTCAACCAGCCAGCAAAGTCTGCGGACGCAGACATGCTGGAGAATGCCGATGTTGCAGTAGCAGCTGCGCTTGGCAATGCAGTCGAGAGGTTGTTCATGACTCGATAGGTGGCATAGTAGGGGACGTCATAAGCTACAAAGAGATGGGCGATGGCATAGCTGATACCGAAGATGATCTGCGCTATTTGCATGGAAGTCAAGGCCCGTTTGAAGATTGGAGGGACTCTTATTGTCAGGGCGCATGCGGAATAGTAGGTATACTAAACATCATCAGTCAGGATGGATGCATAGCGAGCTCGTCATGTCCTCACCATGATGATATGTACAAATGAATTTACGCAGGTGAACATCCAGATGGGTGGGGACATGTATCGGATGCCAGCCCACATGGCGAACATGGCTCCAGTATGGTGATATGTCTGGAGGAAAGAGGTCTTCTTGCCCTTGGTAAGAATGATGGCAGTGTCAAAGATCTCGTAGAACTTGGAGAGGTAGAAGATCCATCCATAGTATGACAGGCCCTCGTTCCAGATCCTGCCAACGTCAGTGGAATCGGGTATTCCGCCTTCCAGCTGCATCGTGATGTCCAAAATCTGCCAAGAACTGCTTGCCATGCTGTATGTAGCGGCACTACCAGTACCTCGAGGTCCATGAAGCTTGCAAAGCGCATCCGCCACTCCAGCGAGACCGTGGTCATTCTTCAATCCCGGCCACGAATGTCTGATTGCCCTGACCATGCCGGCAAAGGTCCAGGCGGAGTACAAGGCAAGCAACACATTGTGCGCAACAACAAAGATATAGAAGGCCGTCGTTCGACTTACGGGCCAAGGCTTGTGGTTGCGATCAGCGTTGATGCGATTGACGCGAGTGACAGTGATGGAGTAGACCAGGGCTATGGTGATGGGCCATGCCACATGAAGCATGCTATTGTAGACATCCGGATTTATATTGAAAGGGTGGGAGAGGGAAGGGTCTGAATAGGGCGGACTGATTGCTGGGGGGTTTTGAGATAAATCGAAGGTGAGTAGGGAGGAGGGAGGATAAGTTGGATAGACTGAGCGGGCTGAGGTGGTGAATGAAAGTAGACCATGCATATTGGCAGCTTTGGCAGCTTTAGCAGTGCCGCCGGAGATTCTGTTGAAGGAGAGAATGGGGGGGGGGCGGATATCACATCACCAGAGAGAGTAATTATGTATATGAGCTTATGACGGTAACAATTACGCAAGAGATTTGGATACTGGCAGTCGATAGATCCTCGACTCCTCGTACGGTATCATGCAATATCATAAAATATCTGAGAGTTGGCAGATAGCTCCGGAAGCACGCGCCATATCTGGGAATTAAAGTTGTGGCGGCCGGTGATGTATTGCCAAGACCAAGCACTGGCATGATGATGGCATCTGCAATCATAAGGCTGGTAGAATATTCAGCCATTCTCGTCATTGACCATTTTTCTTTTTCATCACCCAAAGGCATGAAGGGTACAGTTTCAGCTGACTGAAAACATGATGCAGTACCGCAGACCAGAAAGCATGCTTCATCGGTTCTACTTCTGCTGCAAAGTCTGCACCATTTTGATGCTACCACCAGCTATTTTTGGGGACTTCATTCGGCAGAGGGACTTCTTGATCATTGCATAGCTGAGAAAAACAAAGAGTACATCTAGTGATTGGGATTGATTCTACGAGTCCGAAAGCCGTGATCGAATTCTCTTCTTCTCGCCTAACCGTCTCATTTCGTATCCTTTCGAGCTTAACAAATGATCGAGGACAGATATCTCGCCAAACGGCGACTGATTAAAATCAAGGCGAGTGAGCTCGCTTGCTTTTGCTTTGAGCAATTTGCGGCATAGCGTGGCGTGCTTGACAGGCAGGATGAAACATCTCCGAAGCCAAACCCTCAAAAAAAATAAAAATAATGCGACGTTACACGATTGGACCAAGAGCTTCCCGTTCTGCAGACGCTGAGCCTCCTCCTCTTACGAGAGATGCTATTCAAAGCAATGACCCTATTGATGGCAGCCCGGTCTGCATACACATTGATGCGGCCACCAGCCGCCGCTGTCTGCAGACTGCAAATATTCGCTCAGCGATCGCGTCAACCCTCTGAAGTCTGCAGACGGAACCACCAGACTTGTTCACTGTGGGCTTGAAGGGTGAAACCTCTACTTGTACTGTTGTAATTTCAAATTTCAGCCCCTAGAATTCGCTGTCATACTCTGATCCCCTAAGGCCCTAAGGAGTAACGGTTCTCTTAGGGCAGCTGGCTTAGGTTGCCTCCTTTCGACTACGCCGTACCTATTTCGATCTGTCCTCCAGTCATTTCTCTCATGTTGACCTTTACCGCTCATGCTTGATACAAGCAGCTGGTCCAGCTAGGGACTCGGATGTCAGCAGTAACGCAATCAAGCATGCTTGAGATCCTTGCTAGAGCCACCTGCTGCCACGCCTGCTGCCACGGGTGGTCCCATTGCTTCGGGTCAGGCACGCTGCGTGGATCTGGATTCTGGAATCCTGCATCCAGGTACTCCACCGTTGAAATGCTACATATCGCTCCTGCGCCGCTTGCGTCCTGTGTACGAGCTTTCTCGAGGTTGAGATGGGTCTTGCTTCTCCTTTGTTCAACAATTATGCGTCCTGACAGTCTTTACCTGCTATTTTCTTGATCGTCCTTACCAGCCATTTCTCGGTATGGTCTTCTCACGTTCGCTTCGCCTTGTTGTTGCTACGCTTTTAATTAATAATGATCATACGGCCTGTACGTTATTATCCTCCCTCGGAGAATCCTCTGGGCCTTCAAGGCTGTGCTGCCGAGTCTGTTATGCACGAGCTGTGTGATGGCTACGCATGAGGACCAACATACGCATGAGCAATATACTGACCGAGCGCTTAAGGGTCTTCTGCAGCCTCGTTGGAACTACCAAGCTGGAGTTCCAACACGATTTCGCTCCTCTCGACCGGTTTCTATCTGTCTAATTCGTCGACGATACTTTCTTCCTCAGCGATAACGAGCAGCTCACCTTCGTCGCTCTCCGCCAGCACGACTCCATCTACGACTTCTACGACATCTGCACCAACAGCTCTGAGCTCTAGTCCCTCATCCACGGTATCAATACCCAACACAACACCTGCAAGTACTACCTGGACAGCGAGCGCCAAAGATGTTAACCAACAGGTCAACCAGAGACCTGACATGCAGTCCGCAGGGGTCAACAGCAATACTGATGCCCAGGCAAGCAGCGCAACTCGAACTGACAATGGGCCCCAAAGCACCACCAAAGACGATCAGCCATCGAGTCGGTCTGGTATGTCTGCTCCCTCAGGGTTCGCCGGTTCGAGTCAGTCTGGCATATCTGCCTCCTCGGGGATCGCCAGGTCAAGTCAGTTCGGCATGTCTGCTTCCTCAGGGGTCGCCATTTCAAGCCATTCCGGCATGTCTGCATCTTCAGGGTTCGCCGGTTCCTTCACGCAGAGTACTGGCAGACTTACTGCAGACGGATCTAGCCTAGTCCAAAATGGATCCACTTCCCTCTCCACCACGGGGAGACGCCTCCCACCTGCCCCATCCGCCAGTGGCTCAATGAACAGGGCTTCTCTCGAGATGAATGGGACCGAAGGCAAATTCCCTCAAATTAGTCCGGGTCCATCAGGTGGGACTAGGCCTGATTTGAAGGCGCTCAAGCCTACAGGTGCTCTTGTTGCTGTCCCTCCCAACATCACACCGCCGCCTCCCGTCGGTAAGCTCGACAATGGGCAACCCCTTTACGGTGTCAACGCGTCTCTGCCTCTGAAATTGGACTCCGGCGCTTTGTCTCTACGTTGGGACCAAGGTAATTGTACAATGGGCCCTGGTGTCGACGGGTATAACGCAAAATCGTGCGATTGCGTCAATAGTGTTGGTGACTGGTATCATCAATATGCGACGGCCACAGTCACCACCAAGCAGTGTCAATTAACGTTTGATCCTGGTGTTGCTTCCGCTGTACAATCAATTGGCTGTTCCATGGTCACTGTCACCAAACTGTCGCAAGACTATGTTGCTCCTAGCGATTGCTGTAATAAATGCGAGGTCAACGCGGAATCCGTCCAGCTTGTCTACTGGCCAGAGGATCACCTTGATGCCAACAACACGAATCTTGGCAATTCTACCAGGAGGATCCCTGGCAAAGCAAAGAAACGTGCGGATGGCGAAGTCTACGGAAAGGTCTCTGACGGTTTTACATTCACCTATCCCTCCGTCTACGTCTTGTACAAAAACGTCGCAGCCACAGCCTCTTGTGTAGCCAATGTGGGTAGCTACAGACCCATTGGTACCATGATTCCGGATGTGACTCGGGCATATGCTCCAGAAGCGCTGTCAACAGCCAAGTGCATGATCAACAGGGAAGGTGCTGGACTTGGCTACTGCATCAGCCCTGTTGGCGAACCGATCGAAGCCCAGGATTGCTTTCAGGGACAAGATGAAGGCTGGCAGAGAATCAATTACAAAGATCTCTACGCTCCTCCACCGACGTCGGTGATGCTTTCAGTCAAGCAGAAATGTTTTACGGGAAACACCATCGCTTCCGACTTTGCTGCCATGCTGTATGCGAAGCCTCAACTCTCCATGCCGCCGGATGTGACTGATATCGACCCTGTCTTTCATTCCTGGGGAGGTGGGACCTGCACTGTTGGCAACTTGGGGGTTTCGGACCCGCCACGAGCGTTGGGAGAAGCTACTGCGTTGGGTCCTGCAGTTCAGCAACCGCCTGTCACCCCTGCTGCAGAGTTTGGACCTACAGCCACACCTCCGTCGCCCGCTGCTCCGATTGACCCGCAACCCACTGCGACCATTGATCCCACCGTATATGCAATGGCACCTCTCGCCAAGGCTAGCGCCTCTGCTATGGTTGCACCTGCACCTGTCACGAATGACCCTGCTCAATCTGATCCTCATACGGATCCGGATACACCGGCGCCGGTTCCCAACAGCCAGAATGCTGCTGCTGCCCCTGTCGCTGTCTCCCCAGGTCCCGCTACGAAGGGTGACTCCAACAATGAGGCCTCTCAGCAGATAAATCAACCCCATCAGGCTATACCTGCCGCTCCGCAACCCCAAAACGATCAACAGCTAGCGCAACAGCAAACGAACAGCGGGGGAGGAGGTTCGGGATCGAGTAAATCGAATGGAGTCACCACAAGTGAAAACAATGAATCTTCGAACCCTGATCCTCAGTCAGTACCAATCATCTTGACACCACAACAGTCAGACTCAGGGAGCTCTGTCAGCCAGCCGCAAAACCAGCAATCAAGCCAGGGGCAAGCCAACGGCAAATCTTCAGGGAATGTCGAGACACCTACGGATACATTCCAAACATCTCAGGGCAGCAGTCAGAACGGAAACCAACAGGCTCCGGATGTCAGTTCGTCAGGTGGGATAGGGCAATCCGCCCAACAGCAAGCTCAGCCGAATTCAAATGTGCCTTTTGTCAATGCACCACCACAAGTAGGAGATCAGACAGTGCAAAAGCACGCAAACGGCGACGTTGTAGCGGGTGGTACTACGATTCCGGAAGGCCAATCGGCTAATGTTGACGGTCATAACGTGGCCAACTTGCCGAACAATGTTATCGTAGATGGCACTTCGCATGCTGTTGTATCCCAACAAGCAGCGCCGGCGCAGGCTCAAGAAGTCCCGACAGCTAATGTACCGTTTGTCAATGCCCCGCCGCAAATTGGCGACCAGACGGTCCAAAAGCAGGCCAATGGCAATGTTGTCATTGGTGGGACCACGATCGCTGAAGGACAGTCGGCCAGCGTTGACGGTCATGCCGTGGTCAATTCGCCAAATAATGTTATTGTGGACGGCGCCTCCCATGCTGTTGTATCCCAAGCAGCGCCGGCGCAGGCTCAAGAGGTTCCGACAGCTGATGTACCGTATGTCAATGCCCCACCGCAAATCGGCGACCAGACGGTCCAAAAGCAGGCCAACGGCAATGTTGTCATTGGTGGGACCACGATCGCTGAAGGGCAGTCGGCCAGCGTTGACGGCCACACTGTGGTTAATTCGCCAAACAATGTTATTGTGGATGGCGCCTCCCATGCGCTTGCACCATCACCTGCCCCTGCCAGTGCGCCGTCACCGGCGCCCTTCCTCCAGAACAACCAAGTAGTTCAGGTCTCAAGCGGTGGTCTGCAAGTGGCAGGTCAGACTCTTGTCCCAGGCACCGAGCTCAGTCTACAAGGCCATCAAGTCAACTACGTGGAGCTCGGGAAGGTCATTGTCGATGGTACAACCAATTCCCTCGCGCCAATATCTACAGCCAATCCACTGGTCATTGGGTCGCAGACCCTCAACCGCGCCAGCAACGGCGGTCTGGTCCTTGCTGGCCAGACTTTGGCCCCCGGTGCTCAAGCCACTGTTTCTGGTGCTGTCTATAGCCTGGCAGGCGATTCTAGCGTCATTGCCAATGGGCAGACATATGCTCTACCGCCAACCGAGAATGCCTACCTCGTTCAAACCGTTCCCACCGCCAGGCCGATGATTCCTCCCACACCTGTCACCCTCTCCAACGGATTGGTGATCACCCCACATGCGCAACCTTCTTCCTGTGATAAGTGCGCGGCCGTCTATAATATGCCCAATGGCGCTTCCATTTCCGCTGGCGGGACCGTGGCTGTCGTTTCTGGCACAACCTATTCCGTCCTCCCCACCGGCGGTCTCCTCGTCAACGGCAAATCCACCCTCGCCGTACCATCTCCGATCCCCACCGCCATCAACTACAACACCGTCTTCTCCATCGGCGGGTCCACCTTCACCGCCGCGCCAACGGGCTTCGTCCTTCCCAACGGAGCAACGCTCACCCCCGGCGCCCATGCCGCGACCATATCCGGCACGCTCGTCAGTCTGGGTGCCGCGGGCATCTTGCTCTTGGGCTCCAGCACCATCACGCTGCCGCCGCAATCCATCTTCGTTGTGGGGGGCAGGACGTTCACCGCGCAGCCGACCGGGTTCGTGCTTGCGCCGGGGACGACCATCACACCCGGTGGCAAGGCAGTGACCGTGGCGGGGACGCCCATCAGCCTGGCGACCAACTCGGAGCTGGATATCGGGAGCCAGACCGTGCAGTTGGGCCCCGCGATGGTTACCGCTGGAGGAGTCGCAGGGGCCGGAGGCGCGGGAGCAAGGAATGCTTCGGCAACAAGCACGGCGACGCCGATTGGGCCGGCTATCATAGGTGGACTCAATGGTGGAGCGGCTCCGACGGCGACTGGTGGACCTCAGCCGTTGCAGGGTGGGGCCAGTAGGAAGGGGATTTTGAATATCACTTTGCTTGGACTCACCGGGCTGGGAATCAGGCTGCTGGCTGTATGCATCTGACGAGATCCAGTCGTGAGATTGGAATGTATGACTGACTGTTAGCGATGTTAGTTCGGGAATGGCTGCAAAGCCAGGGAAAACTTTTGGGATCCTGATATTGTACATAAGATACCACTTCTATTTGAATGACTAGCGTCACGTTGACGACAATGCATGTGTCTGATACTCCCACTGAAAGTTGCAGGCCATTGGCAATAGTCATGGCGTTCCACGTCCCGGTCATTCCTAGTAAAATCAAGGCCGTGCTTGTTTGGGCGATGCTGCCATGACACCAAATCAGGCCCATCTTCATTCTTGCCTTTTTTACCTAGGTTTGCTCCCCAAGGGTACAGGCGGCGGACCTGCCAGACTTCCTCCCGTGTTACTCCTCGTCCCCGGCGGCGGCGGCGGCGGAGCTTTCTTGAACCCTCCCAGCGCAGCAGCCGCCGAAGCAAAGCTACCTCCTCCCCCATCTCCCCCAGCTCCACCGCTTCCCCCACTTTCCCGAGCCCCTTCCGCTGCTGTTGGAGATTGACTTTGACCGGCGTACCCGCCCACCTTATCCGCGATGCCATATCTCTGATTCAATTTGTTCCCGGCCTTCCAGCCACTGGCGACCTGCTCCCCGTGCCGATCGTTGAAGTTCTTCGCCGTGGATGCGGTGGCGCGCGCGTCGGCCATGCTGACGCTCCCCGGGTCGTTGCGGAAGGATTGGGCGGTCTTGAGGGCGGCTTGTTTCTGGGCGAGGGTCGTGCCGCCTCCTCCTCCCGAGGGTGAAGCAGAGAGGGGTGGTGGTTGGCTGGTGGCAGAAGGGCCTAGCGCCGTTCGGGGAGAGGCGAAGCGATTTGTTAGGCCGGAGATTGTGGAGGGGGAGGAGGAGGAGGAGGAGGAGGAGGGCTGGTCGCGCCATGGGTTGTTGGGCTCCTGATTGGGAGCGATGGATGGGCTTTGCGCTTGTGTTGCGGCGGCGGGGGGAGGAGATGAGCTGCCTCGGATGCCGAGGCCTGGGACCTTGATGCCGGCGCCGCCGAGTCGATTGGTGGCGGCCTGATTGAGGAACGAGGATTGCGGCGGCTGCGACAGCGGTTGCTGCTGGGGCTGCTCGATGGCTACTGAGTATGGAGGCGGCGGGGCGGGCGTGGTCTCGCCCGGGTGACTGTTCTGCCTTGGAGGTAGCCGGGGTGGTAGTCTTGGTTTCGGCTTTGTGCCTGGGCTCTGGACTTCTGCCTCGTTTGGATTCGCAGCTCGAGTAGGCGGTGGGGGTAGATCGGAGGTGTTCAGACCGGTGCGGTCCACACGATAGGGAATTGGCGGAGGGGCCGGCTTCTTCGCCGCGGTTTCTGCTTCCTCTTCTTGCTGGCGCGTGGCTTGCACCTCGTCTTCGGACAGTGGAGCGCCCAGACCACGACGGTCAGGCGTTATCGCGTTGGGCACGGCAGCGCCGCCATGATAGTTGACGTTTTTAGGAGGCGGGCCAAATGCTGAGGGATCTTTCAGGGTTTGAAGCGGACGGGAGGTATGTTCTTGGGCGACGGAGGCATTTGGATTCTTGCCTTTGCCGACCCAGCCAGCCTATCGAGAGACCATATCGTCAGCCTCGGAGTATCTAACAGCCTGAGATGATTGAAGGAGAAGGGGTCCATACCACCTGATTGATGCCTTTGAATTCGCCCCGCCAGGATTCCTTCCCACCATCCTTACCCTTGGGATGCCAACCCCCCTTGACGACGCCCTTGGCTTTGTCCATGATGGTGTTTCTGAACGAGATGGATGCTTTGGTAGGCTGATCTCACTCTTGATGTTGATGTTGATGTTGATGTTGAGGGGCTGAATGATGCAAGATTCCAATATCGCGGTATGACGCACGTCCGCCTTGGTCTTGCACCGACTCCACCAGGCTAGGTCCGCATTACGACGCAGAATTACAGCTCTCATTCCCATAATATTGCAGGACGACAAGCTTGATGATGCAGGCTTCCATTTACTTGCCATTTAAATACAGGTCCGTGATGTTACATGATGGTAGTGACCGCGCTCTGTGGGATATCTCATGAATGCGTCTCCCATATGCTGAACGCCAGATCAATGCCGCTTCGATTGCCAATTCATATTATTCTGTGCGGCTGCATTCCACCATTATCCTTCACCGTGACCTGCGACTGCTGGGAGATGCGCCGATCATGGTCATCCGAGTACTCGCTCTCACTCATTGCTGAAATTTCGGAGCGGCGGTCGATTCGATCATAATCTGAGACCGTGAACCTGCCGCCCCAATTCAGAGCTCCGTTCGGAATGGGAGGGAGGACCCCGGGTGAAGGCGCGCGCGCACGACCATGGCCATACGCATCCGGTGGGCGCAGACCATCGTGGGATGGCCGTGACAGTGCACTGACTGCACCGCTAGAGGGCTGCCGCTGAAAAGTCGGTCGCGAGTTGCTTCTCGTATGCGCGATCCCAATCGAGTTCAGCGGCGCAAAATGCGGATCCGAGGCTTCCTCGGCCGTGTAGGGTGGTACAGGGTCCGACAACAGCATGCTATGCTGAGATTGCTGGGAGGCTCGGTGGTTTGATGGCGCTGCCCCCGAGCCTCGCGCATTGACGACATGCGGCTGGGACCTTCGAACGGAAACGGCATGTGCGACAGAAAGACGAGCGGGGCTTCTCGGAGAGGCCGGTGAAAGCAGACTGGGTGATTTCAAGGGACCAAAGTCGAAGTTGAACAGACCCAGCGAATTGGTTGGCCGTGGGGAGGATGTGTTTCCGGTGCCTCCAAAGGACTGCTGCGCTATTTGCGGTGCTTCGCCTTTGGAGATGCTGGATGGTCGTTGCAACATGGCCTCCCCTGACGATCTCTGGCTTCGCCGCCGCTCCTCCGCCTTCTTGATCTGATGGCTCCTGAAGAGGAGGAAAACGAGCGGTATGATGAGAATGACAGCCACGATAGGCACAACGATAGCAGCGATCTTGGCTGCTGAAGTTCCATGATGGGGAGTGGGGTTCGGGATTGAACTTGTGGATGATGTAGGGCGTGAAGAGGTCGCAACTGTCGGTGAAGGACCTGCTGGCGAGGTCAAGGCACTCAAAGGGGCCGCTAAAATGGATGTTGACACTGAAGCCTTGATATGATCGGACGAGAATGGGATGCTCGGCAAGGGACTCTGCGTGACTTCTGGATTCGATGCAGGGATGTCGGGGAGGATGTCTCGAGGTTGGATTAGGGCCATGAGGGATCGGTACACAGAGGAGAGAGTCTGCAAGGCTTGTAGTTCGCCGTCGCTCAAGGTGTTAGGAGAGTCAGACACAGGTCTGCATTGTTGTACAAAGTCAAAGAAACTTTGGTGGCCACACAAACTGTCTTTCAAGAGAAAGCAGGAGAGCGCGGCGAACTAGGAACGGTTTGAAGGTAGGACAAAGGATGCAAGAGAGAGACCAGAAGGTGATGTAAGAGAAAGTCTCACGAGAATGCAGAGGGGAAAGCGAAGCGTGAAGACTGAAAAGAGAAGGCTTGGTTAGGGAATATGAAACGATCGGTCTCCTGGACGGTTTGACCAGGGTCTGTTGGCCTTGCGAATGGAGACAGCAGCGATAAGGATATTTCATGATGTGCAACAAGCGGCTTGTCGCTTTTCACTTTCATTTTGCGGAGTAGAAACTAACTTAGTCCTCATAGCTTGCAATTGAAGCGGTCGAAGCCTCGAAGGCGCAGCGATCCTGACTTGTTCGTAGGATTGTTGGAATGCACAATCCAATCAGCGAAGCATCGCTAAGCCTCTTGGTGCCTCACATAGGCTGCGATGACCTGCTGTATGCATCCTCATATGCAGGGATAAGCAAGATCGCGCGTGAAGGTCCAGAGGTGGAACATGATGCATCACACGCGAGACCAAGAAGACACAAATCCCAAACTTGTCGCATCTGCCGCCCTGCTTCACCACCTTTTCCGATCTTTTCCCTGAAACAGTCTGGGCATTCAAACGCCACGCGCGAGACGGCAATAGGTGCTGAAACAAGGGAGTCTTTGGAGCCATGCCAGAGACGGTCTAGGCACCCGGATATGGAAAGCTTCATGGAACTGCAAGACTTGGCCTCCAAGCAAGAACCAATTGTACGGTAATCCTTATGGTATGTTCAGTTTACTGACAGAATTAACATTATCACAATCTGCGTATGCTGCATACAATCTCAATCCTAGACTTATCAGTACAATAGCTCTAAAATGCTGTCTTCAATCTATTTTCTGTTGGCCATGCAGTCTCTTCATCCTGCTTATGCCAATCCTTCGCAACAGATGCGAACGATATGAGAGTCGCAGTCTTGGCCTCCTCCAAAATTGTTTTACCGGATACCAACATGATCCAACGAGAAGCGGCCGGCCTGGCCGTCGTAAAGCGCGTACAACCAGGAACCAGATCTTCCTCTCTGTTGGACTTCAGCACGGCCTCATCGTAATCTAATCGATCGCCTGGTTGAGCGGCAGTCGCCCCGGCTGAAGGTCCAACAGCTTGGTAGCTGACGATGGTCAATTTCTACCCCTGCCAAAGCGTAGGATTGCTCCGCATAGCAGACGGCTCTGGAAGCAGAACTGTGTCCCGGTCTGGAGAGATGCTATTGTCCAACATGTTGGCAAGTCGGTCGCGCATGAGCTGCAACACTTCTCGACTTCGTTGCCGAGGGCTCAGATCAAAGCCTCTGCCGAAGATGTGGTCCAAAGCAGAGGCTATCATGTCTTCTTCTGGAAGTCGCGGCTGGCGTTGCAGCTCCAGGAGGATGAAGAAGATGCTCTTGTATTGCTGGTAGGTCCTCAGATACCATGACCATTGCTTCAGGGAGCCATCTTGCTCCAAGACCGCCGCGTTCTCCACAATGGTAAGAACTGCGCGTAAGCACCTTCAGGGAGATGGTCAGCCCCGAAGCCAATTCTCTCGGTGACGCTCTTACCTCATTTTGATTCTGCTCTCCCAAAGTATTCTCTCCTCGAACAAGAGAAGATCCAAGCTCGAGACCAAGATCTGGCCGGTGTGAAAAGCACAGCGCTGAAGAGGATCATTCTGATTCAGTCCATTCAGATATCGGTGCTCGATCCACCGCTTTCTTTCGTCAAGCTTTGCCGCTGCAACATCGGTCGTGATATAGCCTAGCCTCAGGCCATCACTCAGGTCCTGGACCTGAGACCGGGTTTTGTAGCATTCCATGCGGATAAGTGAAAACGTCGAGTCTGTCCATGAAGGTCTCTGTTGATCCTGGCCATGGATTTCGTGATCGTTGACGTCAACGGGCAGAGCGTTTTCGGAAGCCCCGCCTTGTAGCATACTCAACGAACCTCGCTCTTCTCTTGTGCGGTTGTCCAACAATAGAAGCTGACACCACAGTTGCTTCCGGAATTGCGTTTCCAGCGACAACTCCTGATGATGCCCATCAAAATTGTTGATCCCGGCTGCTTGCGCATTATGAATCAGCGCTGCAACGAAGGCGCTGGTCGAAGCCGCAATTTCACCGCTACATACGGGCAGCTGTCTCCGAGTCAGCACGAGACAGCGGCGGAGCATTGTAGGACTTACTAAATAGATCACAGCCGCTCTGATGATCTCAGGATCCCTCGTTCCAAAGACGTCCGCATGCTGAAGTTGTGCTTCAATGGCAAGCTGATAATATCTTTCCAGCAGCACCTTCTCTTCTCCGAGCATCTGCCGGCACTGCGAGGGCGACATGCTCGCAACAGAGGCGAAGCTGACCGCGAGCACCAACGCTTTGGTCGAGTCTCGTGTAGACTGCCTCTGCAGAATGCTTTCATGGAAGTATCGGGCCGTCACCTCAAAAGCACGCTGGGAGAGCAAATGAGCGATTGGGTCAACGGCAATGAAATACCATTCGCACAGTATTTGCCATCGAGGCCATGCTGGCACTTCAATGGGACCTCCCGGTTGCAAGATTTGAGCTCTTTGAGACATCATGTCGAATACAACCGGACAGCGTTCGATAGAAGTCACGATCTGATCCGAGTAGACGCCGGGTGGAGCAAGCTCGTGAGTCATTGCGAAATTCTCTCCTTGAGACAGTGCGAGGTCAATCTATATCCAGATATCAGTCAACCACCTTGCGCTAATGCTGTATCGACCCCTACCATGTTGATGATATCCTGCCTCGAGGCGTCTCCTATCCTTCCGGTGATGCTCATTTTTCCAATGCGCAAACATAGGTCTTCTGATGCTTCTCTCTGGGCTCCACTCATGTTGCGTGGGGAAGCCGATCCTCGGGGTTGATACAGAATGTTTCCTCCAGACCGGCTGGGTTCCGAGGCTTCGGCATGGGGGGACTCCTCCCTTGACCCTAGTAGTCGCCTTTCGTTGGATGACTTCGGGTCTTGTCGAGGACTTCTGTGGAGTTCTTGGTTGAGGAAGACGCAGTTGCGCTTGAGCCTGACGCAGCTGTTGCACGGCTGAGTTCTGCTGCATCCGATCTTGCGTCTGCGGCATTCTTCGCAGGCGATGATGGGCCGAGACGCTACTGGTTTCTTGCGGGCGGGCTTTGGGCTAGGACTGGATGGGTGGTTCGACAAGTGAGGAGGAGCGGAGGTCATTGAAGGGTGAGGGGGGATCATGCCCATTGGAGGAGAGACAGAGGCTTTTGACTTTACGGGATATCCCAAGCGACCAGCATTGGTTGAAGGTGGTTGGGACATGGCGACAGGTGCTAATGAACTTCCCAGTCTAGGTCATCTCATGTCCCATCAGGGAACAGCCAGGACTATATATCTCCTGACGACGCTCACCTGTTTA
This sequence comes from Ramalina intermedia, assembly GCA_003073195.1. NCBI lineage: Eukaryota > Fungi > Ascomycota > Lecanoromycetes > Lecanorales > Ramalinaceae > Ramalina > Ramalina intermedia. The sequence goes on from PEKF01000090.1 coordinate 66,759, forward strand.
TGGCACAGTCACATTACCCAACAAGCTTTTACTGGCTTCAGGCTCCACAGATTGAGCACACTCAGGGGGCTTCGCTTGCCGGGTGCTCCGACAGCGTATCGAGCGCTCTTACTCCCCTCCATCCCAATTGCGAGATCGAGTTGGTCAGCCCACATTGGCCTTAGCGACCATACCACCTCGTGCAGGACGCGATCCTTCAAGCTGACCTGCACTGACCTCCCCTATCGCAAAACACGCCCTATATAGACTGAGCCCTACGCCAGCCTTATGTGCCGTCAGGCTGCCGCATGCCACATGCTGTCATGTTGGGGACACGAGGAGAAGCGGTGAAAGATTGTCCTGCAGCATGTACAAGCGGTCCGGAAATTCGGAAAGTGATGTCCACCCCCTATCGTGCCTAAAGAAACCGAGGGCCTGGCCAATATGGCCTTAGGGCCGTTAACGAATGTTTCTACTCTCGCAAAACGATCTGCATGAGTCTCAAGTTGATTGAAAATGCTACCCAAGGATCGTCCCCACTGCCTGCACATGTGATGGGCTACCGATACTTCATGTCCGTCACCAGGGTCCTATCACGTTGACGCCTCATTCACCGCCAACAATACGCAGCTTGGCCGAAAGGTTGGAACGAGACACGTGAGAAACCAAGGTCAGCGATGATGCATCTATTGCTTAGCATAGGGAGATGCAAGGCTCGTCAATTGACCTTGATGTTCCTGCGCAAGGTGAACGGGTATCTGCAAAGAGACTCGCTTAAGTGAACAAGCGAGCGGCTGAATTTTCCTCCATAGAGGCCAGCACTTCGTCGGAGATGTGTTTCAAGATGGAAATACATCCGTCCGAAAAGAAATCTCTCTGTATATCTCTCATCAGGTGCCGCTGTCGTGCTTGAGACATGGCGGTCAAGGCCTGCTTCCGTATCCGTATTCAGTTGAGCCTCAAAGACACGTAATTGTGCGGATGCCAATCAACAGGCGGCAATCTTATTAAATGTCCTATACCGACCAATCTTATCCCTCAGCCCCTAGCCGAGGGTGACATAAACGGCGTGCCTAGCTTTGTACACGTGCTAAACGATCCCCCGTGAGACATATATTTAATAAACCAGAAAATGCACAATAATCACAGAAAAATGGATCGGAACAGTACAACGTTACACTTGTGGACACAAAACCATGGGTACGTTAGCATCGTGGCTATTTGTAATCATGCGAGTGACACGAGGCACTAAAATATGCAAGTAAGAAGGATCATTGTATTGTCATCCTAAGCATCAATCGTCCAAAACTCATTACATCATTATGATCTATGATCGTAAGCTGCAGTTCCTGATCCCCTGCTCTGCCTCCCACCAAGCCCTGTAACTGGGCTTTCGCCCCCCTGCTGCCGGTGCCGGGACCGGATCGCTTGTTTCGTTCATATAATCGTTAATCATGAGCCCCCACCGAACCCAGGGCAGCAAAAAATCCACCGTGCTCCCAAAGCCGCAGAAATAAACCGCCGCGCCAAACCCAAGCAAAGACCCCCACATGACCACTTGCGAAAAAAACCAGACCCAAAACACGACCATCCAGATGCAATAATCAATCGCCAGGAACGTTCCGAAACAGACGAAGAAGAGGCAGACGAGGGGCAGGAGGTTGGCGGCGTCGGAGGAGAAGAATTGCAGCGTGGCCCGAAGGAGGTCGAAGACGAGCCAGATGATGGGGAAGAGGAAGCGGTGGTAGGAGGATTGGAGGTGGAGGGCGGGGCGGGAGAGGAGGAGGAGGGCGGCGTCGGTGACGCGGGCGAGGCCGGAGGGAGGCAGGAGGGTGGCGGTGGTCGTGCCGGCTGTGCTGTTATTCCGTGATAGGATAACTTCGGCGGCCGTGGAGCAGTGGTGACCGGCACGAGGGTGGCGGGAGGAGCGAGAGGACCGGTGGCGGAGTGGCGGAGAGGGTGGAGGTGGTGTCGGCGAAGGCGGGAGGTTGGAGATCCAAGCTGTGATGCGCTTGGTGGTTGGTGAGATGCGGCGAAGAGGAGGCGAAGGAGGCGGAGCCACAGGAGGAGGAGGGGCCATGACAGGAGGGGGAGAGACGGCCGGAGACACCACAGGTGGAGGGGGAAAGGAGCCGGGCACAAGACTAGGATGGAGCTTAGGCTCCGGAGACAGCGCCGATACTAGCGGGGTCGGACGTGTTGGTGGAGAAGGTCGAGGAGGTGGTACGAGGCCGTAATAGGCCCGAGATTCGCAAATGCCGCGCGGTGGTGGTATGGAAGGATCTGGGATGAAGGATCGCCTCTCGGTTGATCGCCGGGCTGGCCGCCCGTCCCAGACCGAAGTCTTTTCAGATAGAGATTGCTCAGGCTTTGGTGGTTGCGATGTCGAGCTAGGAAGGATGCGCTTGCACACTTGTTCGACGGCACGATTCGTGATGCTCTTCTTGGTACGTCTGTAGCGTTGCGCGAGTCTCGAGTTGTGTAGTTTGGTTCGCATTTTGCTGAGTTTTTGTTCGTTCTGGGGGGAGGACCCAAATCCTCCCCCCGTATGGATCCCCGGGGAAGCCATGAAGAGAAAAGAGAAAAAGAGAGTAGCAAGCAGGGCAGGGGCACGCAATATATATCTGTGATGGCATACCCAGCTACGGGGTGAAAAGGAGCACAAGGTTTCGATATCATCGTGTGGCGTGGACAGCAATATGGACATCAACGAAATGGTGGAGCAGCAAACGTGAGCTCACCAGCTCCAGAGCTCTGTGATTGGTGGAACAATGGATTCTGTATGACTTCATGCTTGAATGGCGATACGATATGGACCCAAAATCCCAACATACATACAACATGGGAGCGGGTGCAAGCTTGGAGCATGATGATTGGACGGGCAGACCACAGAGATGCTTCACGGGCGCTGAAGACGCATTTGCGAAAATCCTCGAAGGTGATGAGTGGTTATTTTGTGCGAGAAGTCAATATCAAGGGAGAAAGCTTGACGTGTTCCTTTGAAATATCTGGAAGCATCATCTGTATACACAAAGATCCGAAGAACGCGTCGGCATTTGCCTTACTTGAACAGACTTCAAATGAGACACAAATATGGCAAGTTTCATGATGAACCGCATTGAGGTCTTCACTGAATAGCATCAGCTTTGCTGGCCTAAGCCTAAGAGCATCTCATGAAGGCAGCTTGGATTGTGCTGCCTTGCGATTTTTCCAGTGAGACATTTCATCACTCCACAAAAGCCATTTCCCCGACAAACAATACGCCCACTCATGCCAGTGGAGTAAACAACGTTCGTAGGATGCTCAATATTGGACGATATAACGAACACGTGGTGGCGCCAAGACGATCAAGCTTTGATGTTTTCGGGAGGTGCCACTCGCCAAATTTGAAGGAGATCGGAACAGAAAGGCAGACGAAAATGCAAATTCTTCCTGAAGTAAATGACTTTCTAGCAATAACGAAAGAGGGGCTGGTATTTTCCTACTGCAGATGATCGTCACCTTAGATCACCCAAAACTCACTTTCGTACATAAGGCTTAGAGTCCTGACGCTTTCACCTGAATTTTCAGCTGGCTGATGATTCGTAGGTTTATTTTCCCGACAGTGCAGACGTGATGTGTGCGTTGCAATGCTGGGGTATCACACTTGACGATAGGACGTTGGAACGCAACTCGTCCACAGGAGCGCACTTGAACAACATTGCTGAGGGTTAGGCGCATTAGTCATACGTATAACTGAGAAGATAGCATGCTTGCGCAGTTGCAGTGACCCGGAAGAACAATTTCATTCTTCTGAGCTCGAAAAAGGGGGTAATATAGTGTAGCCAAGAGCATTTGTAGTGTTCAATCGCAGCACAGTTTTGCCTGCCAAGCTTTTGCCTTTTCGGGCTTCCGACCTCGGTGGGGAAAAGGCAACGCGAATCCTGCGAACACAAAAGCCAACGGCCCAGCACCAGCATGTTCATTTTGGATTTATCTTCAATCTTTTGGAAGGAAAAAAATAAAAATAAAAAAATATGACAACTTACCAGATCGTCGTTTTTGCAGGCGATTACTGCGGACCTGAGGTAGGTATCCACAGACAGCCGAACGTGCCATTCCTGCATCGCATTGAAAGACTGATTGAAGCTTCAAATAGGTCACAGAGGAAGCTCTCAAGGTACTTTCTCTCTCCAAGATAAGAGGAGGACGAATGAAGGGCATCGACTTACTGAAAAATCTCCACTAGGTCCTACGTGTCGTGGATAAAGCTCGCCCAAACATCAATTTTGAGTTTCAAAATCACTTGCTCGGCGGCGTGCGTATGGATCCCATCCCCGTCTGCCAGGATATCGAGGCACTTACCTGTTGCAGGCTTCCATTGACGCGACCGGACAACCACTGACGGACGAGGCCCTCAATGCTGCCAAACAGGCTGATGCAGTCTTTCTAGGCGCTATTGGCGGGCCTGTATGTCTTCACTGTTCATAATCTTGACCCCCTCTGCTTGTCTCTGACAAGGCCCAGAAATATGGTACAGGCGCTGTCCGCCCCGAGCAGGGCCTTCTCAAGTTACGCAAAGAGATGAACGCCTTTGGCAACCTGCGCCCCTGCAATTTCGCCTCCCCTTCGCTCGTCGCCAGGTCTCCGCTCAAGGAGCATATATGCAGAGGTACCGATTTCACCGTAATCAGGGAATTGACTGGTGGCATATACTTTGGCGAGCGTCAAGAGGATACCGGAGACGGGAAGGCATTGGATACCGAGCCGTATTCTCGGTTTGAGATTGAGAGGATCGTGAGGCTTGCGGGCTTCATGGCGCTGAAGAAAGACCCCCCGTGTAAGGTGTGGAGCTTGGATAAAGCCAACGTCCTGGCGACGAGCAGGCTGTGGAGGAAGGTCGTTGAGGAGGTCATGACCAAAGAGTTCCCACATTTAAAGTATGAGCATCAATTGATCGACAGCGCTGCCATGGATCTTGTCAAGAATCCAACCAAGATGAATGGCGTGGTTGTCACGAGCAATCTCTTTGGCGACATCATCTCGGATGAAGCAAGCATGATTCCTGGATCTCTAGGTCTTTTGCCCAGCGCTAGTCTGAGTGGAATCCCAGACGGCAAGAGCAAGTGTAATGGCATTTATGAGCCTATTCACGGTAGGTCATGTTCTCGCTCTTTAGATTGGCAATCGCTGAAAGATCCATCTTGTCTAGGCTCAGCTCCAGATATCGCCGGCAAGGAGCTTGTGAACCCACTCGCGGCGATCTTGTCGACGGCAATGATGCTGCTGTATTCTTTCAACCTGCCAGACGAGGCAGCAGCTATTGAGGAAGCCGTAAAGGTCACCATCGAGGCCGGCATCTCAACCAAGGACATCGGTGGCAGCAGCAAGACCAAAGAGGTTGGCGACCGGGTAGCCCAAGAGCTTGAGCGAATCCTGAAATCGTAGGTCAGATTTGGTTGGATTGCTTGAATAAAAGTCAGCTTACTCCAAGAGCGCAAGCCTTGTATGTTACCAATCGTTCATGCATGCCCGTGTCTTATCTGAAGCTTCTTTGGCTTGAGGATGTATCTTGTACGGTCTCCTACTGCGTGGGAGCCTGCCTGATCTTCCTCACCTCAGCTCAAGTTCCCCATCCGAATCAGGCTCAATGATGAGGTTCTCTCGCCTGGTGTCGCGTTCCTCGTCATCTGATTCAGGACCTGCACCAATATAGCCATTGACTGCTCCGTTATCCTCTCGCATAGCCAAACCTCTCCTGTTCGGTCTCTCATCCATGCTGAAAACCTGCATCCCCCTAATATGGGTATCCTTGCCATTCTGATGATTTTCCAACACCCTCACCTGCAGCACCATGCATCTGATCTCCGCCTTCCCACCGACGCCACACCCATCCAATGGAATCTCTTGCCATCCCCTCGGCTCCGCTCCAGCCCATTCCCCGAATTGCACGAGACCGTAGCTGCTGCTCCACCCGGCCCAGAACTCCATCCTGGTTGGGGTGTAGGATTCGTCGAGCGTAAAGTCAAGGTACACGCGCAAGCGGGCGATCTTGACCAGCTTGAAGAAGTGGACGGTGAGGAGATGAGGCTGGGGCCCGTCGGACTGCCAATAGGTCTGAGGGGTGGGGGCTAGAAGGGCGTGTGTGCCGTTAGTGGGCTTATGGGTTGACACGGTCCAGGATGCCAAAGATGAGATTTCTCGGAGACCCAGGAGGGTAGGATTGTGAGCTTCAACAAGCCCGCATTGAGATGTCAGCGAGGATTCAATCCCTTATCGACGAGCATGCTGGGGTCTTCACATACATGTTTCAAACGCCAAGGGATCGTCGTAGCCTTCATCCTGTCTGTCATGGTCCGCAATCATCTCCTGCAACGTTGGTGCCGCAGCTGTGTCCTCGGCCATGATTGGTCCTCCGCGCGGTAGAACTCAGGGGCTTAAATATATAGCCATGCGCGAGGAGATGTAAGCCGTTGAGTCCGTTGGACAATGACACGGTTGATGTACCGTATTGGATGAAAAGTCTCGAATGAAACAATGTTTACATAGCGGCCCTTTCCGCTATCAGCTACCCCTGTTTTCAAGTCCCTTGAAACATAGCCGGTTTTTTGCCGAACGCGACCGTCGCATAACGTATTTTTTAGTAAGACGGTTTTCGCATTGCGTAATCACCATTATCCTATTTAAATAAAGCAAATATCGGGTATAAAGTCTTAATATTAATATTTTTAATTCTTTTGATTATTTATAAGGGTATATACGGTTTTTGCGGTTTTACAGTTATACCTCCCTTTTTTCCCGTTATTATAAAAAACCGTATTACCGAATATATCGCCGCCGGCGCTTTTAAAAAGGAGATAATAAGGATTAAATATATTAATAAAAACTTTATTAGCCGGATTAAGGATAATTTGCTTATATAAGGCTTTTATATACGTCCGGATACGATAAATATAAAGCCGGGATTTAAATTAATTATCGAATT
>PEKF01000098.1:0-53852 GCA_003073195.1 Ramalina intermedia
CGGCGACGATAATATAATAAAACTTAAAAAACGTATTATATTTAATAATACTTTTAATTATTTATTTAAGCGATATAATAGGCTTTATAAAGTAATATAATTTAAATAATTATTAAAAATACGGCCTTAAGCGTGGTTCTTACCAAAAAAACGGTATATAGTCCGCTCACTAGCGCCGGGAGACACATCTTTTGGATTCGACAGTAAGCTACGTTGGAATTAGCCTTCTAGCCTCTCAAAGTGGTCAAAGCGTTTAGGGGCCAAAGGGACACCCGGCTATGGAGTACAAACATACTGCGGTTAAATGCCCAAGCCATCGGTCTCGATGTCATGCGGAGCCATTTCTATATAGTCAGACCTCGACTTAGACTTCTTTGCTTCTCAAGTCCTAATGAAATCTTGGAGATTTGCTTTGGGCGTTGCGGGAAGGATGCACAGTGGACGATTTACCGAGCATCTCCACTTTTGTATCCAAAAACCACGACAATCACAAGGAGCTGCATCGTACTTGGTCGTGTGAAAGTCTTGCTATCATGGACTTCCGAGGCGTCCCAGGCTTGGAACTGGTGGAAGGTAATCTCAAGCTCGATCCAAGTGTTTCGTAAGGTCAGTGACATGCTGTAGTATCACGCTTCCACTTCTGATCTGTAACCAGTCTTGCCGAATGATTGTCGAGTCGTCTCCATCAAGATCCACCGATTATCGATGTCGGCCTGTCTAATGGGCAGCCGCGTTCGTTCTTCATCAATATGATCTCAACAGAGATTGGCTGAAACATGATGCTCAGCGAGTACGAGTGTATGAGTGCTGTCCAAACGACTTCACGCACTTCCTCCTTTGGGATTTCCGAGACATGATCGAGGAGATGCTAATTCTCGTCCCCCTTTGCTGCAAGGCGTCAAAACAGCACATCTCACTACGGTAAATTCGGCTTTCTTGAGGAGATTTTCATGGAAAACCTGCCACAACTGGCCGCTTGGAAAGACAAGTGGCAATCCTACTTTACAAAGAGTCTACGCTTGGCCCTCCAGCTTGAGTACAAGGCCAAGGGAGACGACCCCGAGTTTGATCACTTGTTGCCCATACTGTTCGGTAAGGTCATTCCCCGCCTACTCGATCCTTTGGAAAGCAACGGCCGCACAGTGAAGCTTTCCCTCGTACATGGGGACCTCTGGTTTGCCAACGCAGGAATCGACGCAGATTCTCAGTCTCCCCTTATCTTTGATGCTTGCAGTCTCTACGCTCACAATGAGTGAACGTAATTCAAAAATGAACACGGCAGGAGTCTTGGAGTAATCTTCGGTGGATTAAAGATGAATTCAGTCAATGACGACAGATCTGCAACAAATTCGGCGCAGAGTACGAGTAAGCCTATCACTCCTTTGCTCAAATAACGCCCCCCGAAGAGGAATTTGATGGCCGCGTCGATCTCTATAAGCTGTATGAAGAGGCAAAATTCCCATGACATGTACGCATGCTGATCGACTTGGCCGGTTTGAGACCCATGTGTCAGCTCTCTTTGCCGATAATCGGACCCTGCGAGAGCAGTATGAATCGAAACCATCTAATGCAATATACATGAAATGCTGATGTCCGGATGCAAGGATGCTTGGCGATATTCGCAATTTCGTCCAACCATACGGGTGACCGAGATCGTATCACCCCAATGTGGCATTGAAATTATAGAAAAGGTACCAGTGCAAGTTCTGCCCGCGAACCGGAAGTATACTCACACGATACTGGGTAGAAGAGGACCTAGGCAATCCGAGAAGGACTCAACGCTTACGTGTCTGATGACATGTTGGAAACTGCCAAATGCAGCCCCCCAACCATTGATTTCCAGCCATTTATGCTTTATACATCAACAAAGGCACACATCACGTACGTCTCGAAACGATCGCGATTTTCTCTCACCGCCATGCTAGGCCATGGAGACCTTCATGATCCGGTCATGGATGCCGTGGAGAATCACGACCTTCACACCCGCAGCCTCCAACCTTTCCCTGCTAGTTTCCTTTCCCGCAAAGACCACTGGTACCCGCATGCCTACGTAACGGGCTTTAATAGCTCTGCTCAGCCTCAGGATCCTCTCCACCCAGGTCGGGAAACCACTCAACCTCTAATGCCAAAGCGCTATCAATGTAGATAGCACGGTCTTCTCGGTTTCGAGATCACCAGGGCCTCCCTGGAATATCACACCCCTGCGCGAACTTGATGAAGCAGCACGATTTCGCACATCTGGTACCAGAATCTCTCAGAGAGTTCCTTAGGTGTGTTCTGAAGCGTACCCAGTGGGACAGACTCTAGTGTCAGCGAAAATCTACAATCATTGAACCACCACAGATTTTCGTGAGGGCTGGATGCAAAATGCGGCGCTCGCTTTACTGCTCAACCCATACACAGGTCATGATATCCTTCGTTGTGACTGGAAAAGCCATCATCGGCCACTGGAAGGGGCCATTCCGGAGTCTCAACACTGGAATTTGCGGGCGACGCTGTCAGCTAGTCTCTGCCGGGCTTCAAGGCTGTACGGTCGCCCAATCGTGACACTCGCAATGGCTTGTAGCCTGAGGATGAGCTTTCAGACAATAGCGGAAAGCGAGGTGCTTCCAATGCTCTGAGGGCATGTGGTGCCGTCAGGTCTCCGAGCCGTGCGCCTTCAATCATCGAAGGTTCTTTCCGCATGCTAAGTGCGACGTGCTCATGAAAAGGTCCACGGAGTCCAGCAAATTCGTATAGCTGGACATTATCCAAGAAATGTATGGGATCGATCGCAACCTGATCTGGGATGGCATGAATCCAGGAAACACCAGAAGATTGAAGGCAAGCAATTGCATTTTGTGTCTGTCTCCATCTATATTAAGGTGCTTAGTATTCGTCGCAACCATTTCCTACACTACACGCAGAAGGCGCCCCCCCCCCTCCCATCTCACCATCCGGGCGCCCAGATTATCCGCTGCCGCCACGCATCCCCTATGCCTCAAATGCAATGGATCCTTCTCGGTTCTGCACTACGCTCGCTGTATACTCACTCGAATATCGGTCGTCCTCAAGATATCATCGGTCACCCGCTCAGGCTCTACTCGTGTACCATGACATTCACTGGTGCTCGTACATGCCCAGCTCTCGGGGTCGCGGGCTTTGTCGTGACTTAGGTCTACGTTGACAAGCTCCATGCTTGGGGTCAGCTCTTCGTATTTTCTCGAGAAGATAGAGACCTTCTTGCTGGCAGCATTGCTGGGGATATCCGACATCTTGTGCGAGGATTTCGACAGGGAAGCGCTCTTCGAGCTGCCGAAGCACGGGAACAGAGGGCCGAGCGTGGGGATGCAAGTCAGAATTATCTGAACAGTATCAGCAGAGGTCGGCTTTGAGAAGACTGTTCCGAAATAAGGCGTGCAAGGCATGTTCGAACGTGCCTGCAGACGGACGGCAGCTGGATGACTCACCCCGGTATTCAACTCAATGACACCCCATAGTACCAGCATCGTCGAGTTGCCGGTCTTGCTGATCGTCGAGATCTGGCCCATGCGCAAGCCGGAGCAGATCGTTGTCAGCAGACCCAAGAGGAAGACGCATATCAAGGCGATCTTCTTCTTGTTGCCGATGTTCAACTTGACCAGGAGAGGGATCGGTAGGAAGAAGATGACAACGTCAAAGACGATGGTGACAGCGGCCAAGCCATAGAATGTTGTCGTGTTGGAAAGACAGGTCCCAGGGGTCCGGGGAAGCCATGATTTTCTGATTGGTGAACATTGAAAAATGAGTATCAAGGTGCCTATGAGATGCGAGACGATACACGCCAACATGACCGTCCAGACCGTGGCTTTATAGCGCGGGAAAGTTGTCGTTCGCATGATCCGAAGGTATGCAATGCACAAAGCCACCTTGAAACCCAGAACACCCATCATGTAAAAGGGACGACCGCTGAAGTTGATCTTTGAGAGTCAGCTCCGGGTACGACCTTGAGGGAAGCATCATGGTTACGTACGACGGAGTATTGATCCAGGTCAACCTTCGGGCGCTGAGAAAGCGGGAGGCCGAGTCCCCATTTCGACTGACCAATACATATACCATTATATATGATGGCACAGATCTACCGGAATACAGAGTCAATTGCAGTCGCCACAAGGGTCGAAAGAATCCTCACGGCAGTAAAGAATATCACGTAATCATCAGGGCCGAGGATACGGAGGATGCGTGCCCGTACGAAGGCCCTCAGGACAACAATGGTGATGGTGGCAATGGTCAGAGCCAGACAGACGCCAATTATGGTCCTATACTGTGAGATCGAATCCAACTCGGGGGTTCCATTGTTGATCCAGACCATGGCGACTTTCACTCCAAGATCTGTCCGCTGATGGGGGAATAGCGCCGGCTCTGGCCTGAGAGAAGGGTTTTATAACAATTGTACAGACTGTGCAGCAACAACACCCGGGTATAGCTGAGCGTGTCACAAAGCTGATCGGAAGCAGGTAGGTAAACACCTTCTCATTGACCGACATGATGCATGAAAAGGCAAATTCTTCAGGGCGCTGCATCTTTGCCAAATATCAAGGAAGGTTTGATTGCACGAAAAGACTGCTTCAGCCATCGGGCACTTGACGAAGAATTTTATAGATGACAACGGATTCCTGATAGCGACAGCATGGCGAGAAAAGGGTCCCACCTGATGCGCAATTGAACGTTTTCGGCACAAAAAGTGGACATGTTTATGCTCAATACCTCTGAGTGTGTATAATATCCATCAGAGAGACTTCACATCTGGGTCAAGATGCTGTTTTCAGGGTATTGGTCGATATCCCTGATAGGCCCTTGAAGGCGACGGAAACGTGCTGCAGCTGGCGTGCAGAAGAGGCGTGCAGTTCCTGCAGGACGAAATCGTGACGAAAACATGGCAATTCCACGGCATAGCTGACCCCTCTTCGCATCATTAAATCATTCGCGAGAATCCGTACGAAGCGCTCATAGGCTTGAGTTCGCCAGCCTTTGAGAAGATGGCCCGTCTTTGGACCCTCGGACCCTGGGTCAGTGCAATTGATTCATCTTGCGATAAAGCGGCCGTCGACCGGCCCGAAAGTAGACCTACCCGTCAGATATGTCACCAAGGCAGCACGGGCCCCACATGGGCCACTGCATGATGTGCGAGGCCTGTGATTGGCTCGTGCACGTTGTAGTTGAAGATTCGCCCACGATATTGTTGTACTCAGTCGAGCCTTGCTCTGCATCCCGTTTTCCGTCCTTATGGAGTGGATCCGACTTCTCGAAGATGTTTGGCTCTTTTTGATCTCATCTGCCAAAGTTTCGAGAGGTTGGGAAAAGGTCGAGAATTGTAGAGCAGCAGCCCAAAAATACCCGGATCCAGGGCCAGTGGATCTGCACCTCAAATTCCGGCACGGCGCTCCATCTCCTGACGAATGGCGAGGCAATATCCCGTAAGTAAATCATGTTGTTTACAAGTTTCCAAAGAATTTCGAGTGCTTTGCCGGAAGGGCCGGAGCAGCGACAATGATATTGCCTCAAGGGTGCAAGCGACAGGCTTCGATTCGCTGGCCGAGGAGGTTGACTGTACGGCATCTGAGGGTCTCTGCATTGGACTAAGCACTTGGCCGGATCCTTCGCGTCCCTGCACATCACGCTTGTCGTTCAACTGATCTCCACCGGAGTTTTTAGTGTAGACATGCGTGATTGGTTTGGCCAAGCATCCAGGCGAGGGGAAATGTCTGATAGGTGGCATATATTCTGTCCCGCCTTCCTCGCTTTGCGAAGCTCACCATGGTCGTGGTGGGATGATAAATCTCTGTTGTCTCCTCTCATTTTGTTGTTTCTCCGTTGAAGATAGGATTTCCGTTGACTTAGTCGTCTTTCTCGTTCGGTATTGTTCCAGAATCAGCATCCAAGATGGATTTTCATGACAAGCCAGCGGCTGTCATTGACGAAAAGAAAGCGAAGATCAATATTATTCAACCCGAGCTGGACACCAATGGAGCACCAGCAAGCCCTCAATGTGGAAAGGATCAAAGTGCAGTCCCCCGTCACCTGGACGATGCCTACTGGTACGTACAGGAAGCAGGGAGCCAGAAGCATACCCAAGCATCTCCGAGGGAGTTGAAGGCACTGCGCACCAAGGTCGACTGGAGGATCGTGCCCATCATGTTCTTGTGCTACACGATGCAATTTCTTGACAAGGTGCTCTTGAACGTGAGTTATCTTCCGGCAGAGTCCGAGCTTAGGCACCCCTCTTCGCTCACCGCTCTGTTTAGTATGCCGCGGTCATGGGTCTCAATAAGGACTTGAGGCTCAAATCAAACGAGTTCTCAAATGCGGCCACATGGTTCTTCACCGCCTATTTGATAGCAGAGGTGCCAAACGGTATATTAGCCTGAATCGTTCCGTCTGAAACGTTCCCGGCTCACTGATCGTGGCAGCCATCATCCTTCAGAAAGTTCCTCCTGCGAAATGGCTGGGAGGAAATGTCATCCTGTGGGGTATCGCTACCGCCTGCACAGCTGCTGCCCACAATTATGGAACCTTGTTGGCAGCCAGAATTTTCCTGGGCGTGTTTGAGGCAGCAATCGCGCCTTCGTTGATGCTTGTGAGTAGCCAGTGGTATACCAAATCCGAGGCAGCGCCAAGGTTTAGCATCTGGTATGCTGGCCTCGGCGTCGGGCAAATGGTTGGGGGGATGGTGTCGTTTGCCTTCCAGCAAGTCAAGCATGAATCCATTGCAGGATGGAAGATCATGTTCGTCGTCCTTGGTCTTGTGACGGTAATGATTGGATTCATCACTTTCTTCTTTCTCCCGGACACGCCAATGCAGGCTCGCTTCCTGTCCAAGTCCGAGAAGGTGACATTGTTAAAACATGTCGCTGTGAATCAGACCGGGGTCTCGTGCAAGCGGGTGAATCCACGGCAGATCGTTGAGGTTTTCTGTGACCTGCAACTGTGGCTGATGGTCATTCTGACGATTCTGGTGGGTGCATAAAAGGCAGATATTTTCGACCCATCACAGGCTGATCATGTTCTGTAGCCATCCATCTCAAGCGGTGTCGTGACGACCTACTCGGCGACCTTGATCCGCAATTTTGGCTTCAGCCCGTCCGATGCTGCGCTTCTCAACATGCCTTCGGGGGTGGTATCGATCATCAGCACTCTGGTGGTTGGATACGGGATTCAACATAGGTCAAACCGATGGGCCTGGTACGTTGCATGTTGCGTGCCCGGCATCCTGGGGGGAGGTCTGATGTCTTTTGCAACCAAGAGGCAGGCGGCCCAGCTAGCAGGCATCTACCTGGTCAATAGCATCACGGCTACGTTGATCATCATGTATCAATGGACAGCGTCCAATGTAGCCGGTCATACCAAGCGGGTCATCAGTGTTGCCCTCATCTCGGGAAGCTTCAGCGTCGGCAGCATTATTGGTCCTCAGACCTTCAAGGCCAAAGACGCTCCTCAATACATCCCGGCCAAGATCACCGTCCTGGCAACACAATCCGCCGGGGCACTCATAGCGGTAGTGTTATTTGCCTATTACGTGTGGGTTAACAAGGGTAAAGAGGTCTCCCCCGTGGATCCACTGGTTGATGGTCATGGAGAGGAAGCTCTGTGGGAGGATCGGACGGACAAGGAGAACAAGACTTTTAGATACTTGTATTAATCTATAGCTTGACAGTGAGGTAGAGCTCTCGGATATAGAATGGCTTGTCATGACTACAGCGCAAAAGATTGATCTTTGGTGGGTAATATTCTGCCGCAGAGAGCATCTGGATGAGACCCTCACATTACCTGTTCAGAGAGAGTTCATTGCACAACAGGAGACTCATACCGTAGCCGCAAATTGGGCACTAGTTTCACGCTCATGCAGGTAGAATCCTTCCGACTGGATGTGGCTCAATAAAAGATGAAACATGAAAGATGGAGAGAAAGAGAGACGGCATGACGAAACTTAAAACCAACCGCCCAAAATGGCAGCCGCAACAACAATTTCCCCCTCCCCACAAAAACCTCAACCGCAAGTCCTCATCATCGGCGCCGGCATCACCGGCCTCCTGCTCGCCCAAAATCTCAAGAAGAACTCCATCCCCTGCACAGTCTTCGAACGCGACCCTGACCCCGACTTCCGCGGACGGGGTTGGGGCCTGACGATCCACTGGTCCTTGCCCCAATTTCTCGCCCTTCTGCCCCAACACCTGATCGATCGCCTGCCCGAAGTCTACGTCAACCCGGAAGCCAGCGAGGCCGGCGAGAATGGCCGCTTCCTGTTCTTTGACCTGCAGAGTGGGGAGGCCAAGTGGAAAGTGCCTCCCAGCGAACGGATCCGGGTCTCGCGGGAGCGGTTGAGGGGGTTGTTGCTGGACGGGGTGGATGTGCGGGTATAATACGATCCCTTGTCCAAAGATTTCTGAATAGCTTTCGAAGGGCTGGAAAACACCTGCTGGAAAGAATGACTCGGCTGACGAACCCTAGTGGTCCAAAACCCTCACCTCGTTCGCCCCCACCCCTCAAGCAAACAACGACAACAATATCACAGCCACCTTCTCCGACACCACCGCAACCACCGGCACCCTCCTCATCGGCGCCGATGGCTCCCACTCCCGCGTCCGTCACCTCCTCCTCTCCTCCTCCTCGCGGGGGGTCAAAAACACCCCCCTCCCCTACCGCCTGCTCGGCGCCACCGTCATCTACCCCACCGCCTTCGCCCAACAGCTCCGCGATCTCGATCCGTTCTTCTTCCAAGGCGGCGACCCAGCCACAGATACATTCCTCTACTTCTCCTTCCTGGATACACCGAGCAGCTATGCGCGCCGCGAGGGGCAGAGAAAGGAGTGCTATGAGTGCCAGATCATTGTTAGCTGGCCGTTTCGGAGCGGGTGGCGCGGTCAGGAGTTACCTTGCGACGTCCCCGAAACGCATGCCGACCGCGTCAAGTTGATGAAAAGTGTAGCGAGCAACTGGGCAGAACCATTCCATGAGCTGGTGGAGAGGATACCAGAGGATGGCGAAGTGAAGGCGATTCAGCTGGAGGACTGGGTGCCGAAACGCGGGATGTGGGATAATTGGGGGGGCAAGGTGACGGTGGTGGGGGATGCGGCCCATGCTATGACGATGTGTATGTTTGCCTCTCTCTACTCTTTTGTGCCCATGTGTACAATGGAGGATGGCCCCCCCTTTCCCCGGTCAACGTCATCACTCACAAGAAGTATACAGACAGAGGCGAAGGCGCCAACCACGGCATCGCCGACATCGCCTCCCTAACCTCATCCCTCCTCCCCGTCCTCCTCCCCGTCCCCCCCTTCTTCACACACAACCCGAACCACCACCCCAAAGCATCCGCCCTGAGCCTTCAACACACCATCACAGCGTACGAAACCGAGATGATAGCGCGCACAGGACCCGCGGTGCTGACCTCGCGGCGAGCATGCGCGGATGCGCATGATTATGCGAGGATTGGGGAGGGGAGTCCGTTGGTGGGGAGGAGGGTGATGGTTACGGAAGAGAATCAAGGGGGAGGGGAAGGGGAAGGGGGGAGATGAGGAAGAGGGGAAGCACGGGGGGTGGGAAAGGGAAATTCCTTGGGCATCGGATAGCAGGCCCGATTGTGGCGATGGATGTAAGAAAGAAAGGAGGTTTCTTGCAACGCTTCTCGATTCGAGAGGCTCAAGTTGGGGGACCTGGCTTTCCTGCACCTTGTTCCCTGTCTTCAGCCTTTGCTGCGGCATCTTGATGCGTGAGCACTTCGTCGCAAACTTTTTTTCGGGTTGAGATTCTGGTGGCGTTTTCGTTGTCTTTTTTCAATTTGCGACGCAGATATGTAAGTCTGGCAACGTGATGTCTGTAGGGAAAGCGACATTCATCGGATATTCAAGATCGTTCTACAAGGTATCAAAAGCTCTGATTACAATATCCAATCATCAAATATGTCACGTTAGCCCCCTTTCCCAGGGATTTCATAGCATCATCTTACAACACAATCTTCCGTACAAGACCCAAGGATTCTCCATCGACACCGCCCCCCCCCCCCTCCCCCTCACGCGAGACATATCATCTTCAACTTCGGCCCCACCAACATCCACGCCGCCTTGTGCACCCTCCCCAACCCCCTCCTCTCGGCCACTAGTCCCCGGGCATCCCACTCCACCAGCATCACCACATAATACGGACAATCCTCCACATCCCTCTCCTCGTCATCTCTCCCCGAATACTGCGCTTCCGCCAGCTGAATGAACTCGTACCTCCCTGCGTCCATCCACTTGGGATCCCCCGTATCAAGCAGCACATTGCCCATCACGTAGCGATCCTCGTCCACCAGCTTGAACCGTTTGGGTGAGGAGCGGGCAGGGTTCCATTTGCGATCGCTCTCCTGCACGATCTCCTGGCCGAGACGGATCTTGGCGGAGGCAGTGGCGCCGGTCCAGAAGATGAGACAGTGTGACAGATTCGCGACACCGCGGGGAAGAGTCCCCACGTCCGGTGGTTGTTGGACGATACTCCCATGACCGCTGCCATCCATGCAGTACGGCCCATTCTCCCATTCCCTCGGTAGCACGGCCCCGTCGAAGGGGATACCTAGCCCGTTACCATTAAGCGGGACGGCTTTGCCGGAGCGAGCGATGTGCCATCGCAGGATAGGCCGCAGTCCCTCTTCACCCGATGGATCGTGCGTGAAGGACACGAATCTCCCGTCTTTGGTCCGGTCCACCTTGAAGGGCTCGTCGTAGGCCACACGGCCTTTCCAGCCTGCCCAGGACCAGCTGGGGAAGCCGTGCCTTCGCTCCAGCGGCTGGGTGGGCCGCCAGAGCAGAGCGATGTCGAGGTGAGATTCCGGCAGGCCGTAGAGGGTGCCGCACTTGAAGCACAGGGAGAAGATGTGCAGGAGTCCCGCGGCCGCGTTGAGGACGTCGGATTGGTAGCTCATGTGCCGGTGGGTGTATTGCTCGATCATCTTGGCGTACTCGCCGAATGTGGCGGAGCGGACGACGCGTGTGGAGCCGTGGCGGGTGGTTTCGGTGGATCCATCGATCCAGGTGGTCCCCGTGTCGACGCCCAGGTATCGGGGTCGCAGTGAGAGCCATTCGAGTGGCTTGTAAGGGATCCCTGAGTCTTCCACGCTCATGTCTTCTCTGCAGATCGTTTTCCGGCAGTGCCATATCATCTGTCCGTGAGTGAAGACGATCAACCGGCGAGAGAGCAGCCTCTCCTGGAATGTCCAGGCTCGTGTGTTCCACGCCGAATTTTCCAGATCATGGTCCCGAGTCGTCAGAGGCGCGACCAGCGACATGGAATCCTTCACGACAGCGGAGCGCTGGTGCAGGTGTCGTTGGTGAGCTGGATTCTCAGCTATTTCGGGCAGATATCTCGACTTGACACCGGCCAACCCGGCATTGGCGTTGTCACCTTGGGCAGCAACGATGGTCGCAATCGCGTTCCCATAGACAGTATCCATCGAGCCAAAGGCGTCTGTTGTTTCCACCGTGTCCCCCTGGAGGATGCACAATGCATCGACCCATAAGAACTTCTCTCCCATCCCTCGCACCATCTCGATGGCGTCTACGACTGTCTTCGGGAGGTCTTTGAGATACACCAGAAGCGATCCGGGCCTCATCAGCTCGTCCATGTTGCTCAGCTGAAATCTCATCATCCCAGCACCACCCCAAACATATGATAATGCTACGAAGCGACACTGCGCCGGGTTTGGGGCTACCTTGACACAAAGCTCGTTCACATCGATGACCCGCAAGAATTTTGGCTTCTGCATGGCCAGATCCCAGCCATGCTGACTACACTCGGGGCCGTGTCCGAGCTCACACGCTCCAAGCCAGAGTCGGCCCATTTCAGGGTCTATCCAGTTTTCGTCAAGGAGATTACCATATGAGAATCCGCCAGCAGAATCAAGTTGTGGCGCTGGTGAGAGATCTCCAGACCCTGGTAAGCCTGAACCGACAGCTCTTAAACGAAAGCTACTCAACACTTGTAGATCTGCACCCAGCTTGCGCCCATATCCAAATAGATTCACAAAAAGATTGCCCGAGCTCATTTGACCTGGGCGTGCTTCCGTGCTGATCTTGAGTACGCAACTCAGGGGATGCTTTGCGCTGGCCATGCCATTGATCCATTTTGAGTGAGTGTTGTAATTCGATGAAGCGTCCATGAGACGTTTTGAGTTATTGCGGCCCTTTGTCATGGCATATTCTGCGGCAAAGTGCATGATCTTACCCAAGGCTTTCCTCCCAGGTCCCAGAACGTATGTTGCCCCTTCATTCCGCTGGCCCCCGTGCCCAAAGGGCCAATATAGGTCAGTGTAAGCCCATCCGGCAGAAACCCAGTCTCGCATACGAGAGCCCTGGAGCTCCTGCTGAACATGTGGAGCAACGGCTGGGTGATTGAGAGGGTCATTGTCCGGCTCGCAGAGCATATCCAGCAGCAACCGACAGTTCTTGCACCACTCAGAATGATAGATGACACGAGTCAAGGGGGTCGCCCATTCGAGGACACTGTCTGAGGTCCCAGCATCGCTTGGTATATATTCATTGATGGGGATCTTCCGACATTTGCTACACAGTCCTGAACGAGGCAGACAGCATCAGAAAGCGCTTTTCGGCAGATGTTCGTCAAGGTGATACATAGAAGCTTTCAAGCATTCAGACAAGGCTGCAATGGTAGAAATCCCGCAGAGTTCAAGGATTGCATATGGGGTAAATGGGACAGCCCTCACCTTCCTTGCCTACAGTCTTCGCGGCCGCGTCCGTTGCGTCGTCTGCGACCATCATGCTTGCCTTCGAGATCCCGGTCTCGTTCATGGCCAGCTTTGTCGCATTCCCCGCTTCCTTGAAAGTCTGACTTACAGAATCTCGGACAGGTCTTGTTGCAGCAAACGCTATCTTGCCTCTAGATGTCGCGTTCTTGAAGATGGGATCAAATGTTTGAGACAATTTTACACTAACCACTTTTGGGCTTATTGGCTTCGGTGGCCGTTTTGTCACCATATTGTCCGACCAATTCCTCGTTAGACGAGAAGCGTTGTCTCCAATTTTCTGAAGTGAATTTCTCCTTTCCCTCTGCTCCTCTGGCAATTTGACGGCCGAGTCTGGCGAAAGCTGGTCATCTATGAAGTCTGAAAAGTGGGGTCCTTTGGCCACTGCAGTATCTGCCGGTTCTGGTGCATTCTCGTTGTCAATCAAGATGATCGGTCCTCTTTCATCAATATTCGCACGAGGAGTATTGATAGTTTTCGCTCTGGACTCTGGGTTGAGGGTGGGACGCTGTATCTTCTCCAATTGCAAAGCACTGAGTTTTTCGGAGACCGAGGTGGGCTTCTTTGGCAATGGTGGTCTTTCCTTCCTGTGCTTTTCTGCTTCGACGTTTGGCGGTCCCATCGGTTGCATTAGATCCCTTGTGGACTCGCTGTCTCTGGTCGCCCATTCAGAGGCAAAGCCATCGAGTGGTCTACCCGTCACGGGAGATACCGCTGGACTTTTCCGGCTGAGTGGTTGTGTAGCTAAAGAATTTGGCAACTCAATGCTCGATTGAGACTCGAGCCGCTTGATGCGTTCGCTCACACTCATGGCTGCGGCAAGATATTAGTAAGATGTGGGCCTAGTTCGCCCATCACACGAAGAAGGAGCCAGGAATTAGACAATCACTTGAAGAAGCGCAAGCTCTGTCAGTGTTCATCAGAAGAGACATCGTTATGGTTCCCGCGAAAAAGAAATCTGCGCATCGTGGGATTGTCATAAACCCGTCTTTGTACCAGATAAAGACTCTTCTGCACCTTTCCGTATATATGTTAGTTGCGAGTATTCAATAGAGTTCATCCTGGACTCAGGCGGGTATTTGTGTGTCCTGCAGCGGCTTACGACCTCTGAGGGATGCAAAGCCATCGCAAACAAACTTCATTGCTATGTCTGAAATCAATATTTGAAGTCTGTTGCCTCACTTAATAATGAATCTCCCTCACCGCCCGTGCCTGGTGGGGTTCCATGGAAAACCACCACACTTGCCCGGCGCGAAGGATCGGCATCCCTGTCTGTCACGCCTCAGAGTCAGCCCGTCCGGCCATTACTCATCATACATCCTTGCCGAAGTGCCGAAGTGCCGAAGTCAAAACTTATCGATGAAGATACATGTGATTTCACATTTCAAGAGGTGACAATCCCCCTGCCTCCAACAACACGCTGCGGCCACGCACTGCGACGCACTGCGGCGAAAGTGCCGAAAACATGTCGATCTCGTGCCCATTAATCGATCTTCCAGATATCGCGATTATGATCCAATGCCACCATTTCCATGGGGGCTTGGGGGAAAATCTGCACGAGTATTGACCTGAACAACATTGTTGCCTCCAATGTATATAAAGGTCCATTTTGGACTGAGCATGCTTTCGGTGCCGTCGGACAAGTGCTATTTCACAGGGGCTTGGCGGTAAGGCTTTGCAAGCAGCAAGAAAAAGATTGGCAATCAAAGGCTTCATCAGTCCAAAGCGTTTGCCAGAGCTCACATGGATAGAAATTGAGACTAGTTTCCATCTTGGACGTCAACGATTTCCCCTTTATCAGATTCTGGTATGACCGTAGAAGCACCATTGCATAGCGCCTATCGTGTCATGCGTTTCGTCCTCAGATCCGCAATCCCAGGCCACTCCCTGGCCCTTGTCCACATTATTCCTCCTCCGCGCTAATGGGCAATGAAAAGGTTTAAGGAGCGTCAGGTGGGAATTTTCCCCATAGAACCAAGTGCACGCATCATATGGCGCATCTTCCCTCCGACTCATGTCCTTAGCTTTGTTCCTGATGTCTTGTTCCGTGCTTACTTGGCCTTCCCTGCCTCAGCGCGGTCAAGTGCGAAGACCCGTCATTCTCTCACTGATTGCAGCTGTACGTCTCGTTCTTCTTGCTATCGGTAGTCGATGTTGACTGTTGCTCTTCGACGCGCATGGATGTATCCTGCTCGTGGATTTCCATCTCAGAATAAGTGTGGTGTTTGGTCAAAATACCAAATGTCGATCAAGTCCTGTGCAGATGGTGCGTTGTGTCAGCTCAACTCTGTCCATGTCAGGTCTTGAAGGATCTATGGAAACGACCACGAGAATGTCCATCCCAGCTCCGGGAAGAGCTGGGCTTCTCGGTCTTGTCATACCAGTCAACGTCGCTCAATTGCAACTTTCGCGCTCGGTCGCCTCGTCGGTTCGAGCTCGATTTGTCCGCAGCCTTTGCGGCATTGCTCGAGGTTGCACGACCCAGAGATGGGTTGTGTTGGTGCTTATCCGAAGCACCGGAGCCTTGATGCGCATCATGGTGAGTCAATCTGTTCGAATCCAAGAGGGCCAAAGGAAAGCTGCGCTTGCGCAGATTTGGGTTGGGGGTCAAGAAAGGATCGGAAAGAAAATCTTTGGGTGTACCGAAAGCATCCGGACTTGCTTCTTGAAGATCCAGATTGAGGATGTGGTTCTTGATCCGCTGTTGTTCTTCGCGCTCAGCTTCTCGTTGGTTCCTCATAGCAACAGCGAATTGAGAGTCCGATGGCATGTCGATGGTTTTCGTCTAGCCATCACTGATCAGAGAGACACTCGATCAATTGCCAGGGAAAACAGTGTACTTACATTTGCCTTGCTGCCCTTCTTCGTCATGAGGGAGAAAGCCATCGTGTTCGTAGCAGGAGGTGTGGCAGCCCCGTCGTTGTCACTACCATCGCTTCCCGCCGTCTGTGGTCGTTGAGCTCGCCGCATAGGCAGTGGCACGTCGAACAATGGTTTTCGTTCGAACTTTCGGGAGTCGATACTCTCGGACATCATCTTCTGCAACTCCCTGTCAAATTCAGCTTCCGCTTGGGGGTCACGTTCCTCCTCCTGTCGGGTGACAACGATTTGCTCGTCATAGTCCGAATCATCACGAGTTCCGCCATTGACGGCAAGTTCCTGATATTATCAGCATATACCAATGATTCATTGAGTAGAATCCGAGTCACCTCGGCGTCTGCCTCTTCTCCAGAGGATTGACCATCATCCATTTCTGGAACTTGGAGATCATCATCGTCAAGATCTCCGTCCGAGGAGTCATCCTCGGGCTCTTCTGGCTCCACCGCCTTTTCAAACTGCTGGGTCTTGTAATTCTGTTTGACCATGTCTGCAAAAGCACGACCAGCTTCCTCGAAATTCCTGGCTAATTTCCATTGTGGTCTTGTCAGGGCAAAGGTGTCTTGAACGATGAAGTCGATATCCATGGGTAGAGTGTCTTTGGTGTGGAGGTAGTACTGATAGGCATTAGCTAATCGCCTCTTCGTGTCCTCGGAGTCAGACGTACTTGGAAAAATGTCAAGAAGAAATCGAGCTTCTTGCGAGATGCGCCTCGGTCGAAGCAGACACCGCATGTATCTAGCATGGTGCAAACAAGCCGCACCCTGAAGAAGTCGTCGGACATGTCCAAGGGATTGTTACTATCTCTTGTGGGCGTCCCAGCAGCTTTCTGTTGTCAGATTGCCCATGAGGCCCAAGGATCAGGTCACTTACGATGGCCGAACGTTACCACACGATAAAGAGTGTCAAAGATGACGGCAGAGTCGACCATCTTGTAGTTGTAGAGCTCGCCAAGATATCTGATCTCAGCCAGGCGTCGTTGGTTGAATTTGAAGTCATTCTGCTCTAGCCCAACGGTGACTTGCTCCAGGAGGTTGTCAATTACTGAAACGACGAAGTCTTGGTGATACCGATTCAAAGATCCCATGAGAATGGCAAGGAGGTAGATGTTGCTATACTTGACCTTCCATGGCTTGGAAAAGATCTTTTCGAGCATGCTGACGACCTACACAATCAGAAGCGAAGCAATGGGGCCTAAGGAAAACACTCACCTCCTCTTCTTCCCAATGCAGCTTGCGCAAAGATTTGAGAACTCTGGTGTAGGTGCGTTTGTTCATGTCGAGATACACCAGCTGCGATAGATACATGCTGATTGGCGATCTCTCCTTCTGCTGGATTGCCGCACGCTCTGGTGGGTTGACGTAATACATGGCGTTCTCCAGTAGCATTCTTTCTTGTTGTCCGAGATGCTGGGCAGCTTTCTTCCTCTGCAAGGTCTCCAAGAAGGAGGTCATACGAGGGGAGGTATCCGGGTTTCTCAGAAGGTATCTGCCACAATTCTCGAGCAGGTTTCCTATGATCTCAATGTTCATCCTCGAAAAGTCGTCCAGGCTGACTTTGAGACAGTGGAAAATGACGTGCTCTGGGACGACCCCAAACTTGGTGAGCTCTGCAATATAGCGGATGTTGCTGGTACGAACCTGTCCCAGGAAGTCCTTTTGCTTGCGCCGCTGAAGACTTCGGAATTCGTCGTCGAGGTAATTGACGAGTCCGGATGATATGTCCGGCATGTACTTGCTCAAGGTTGCTGCCAATCGTGACCAGATTGGTAGTAGGTCCGACCGACCTTTGGGAACCTCCTGGACAGCTTTGATCAATCGATTTCTCGAAGCCTTCGAATTGAGGAAACAGAAGTCCGTCGCCAGCTGGTCAATTTGGTCCTTGGTCTGTAATTCGGGAAGACGCGCCAACAGAGCATCCACTTGGGCGCCCACAGTTTTGTTGGCAATTGCAGTCGACTGTTCATCTGACGTGGTAGACGCAGCAGCTTTCTCTTCCGGGTTCGTTTCAGCATTGTTGTCGATGCGCTTGCCGACCTGCTCGTCTTCGGGCTTCTTCTTCTTGACTTCCTCGAGAAGGATGGCAGGTACGCGGTCATGAAGGTCGATCAGATTCTCGTAGAACCTCCTTTCTTCCTCGTCTTCCCAGATCCCTGCACCCTCGCCTTGGCCTCGAAGGTAATCGCCGGTTTTGACGAGGCCTATTGCTGTGCCAGTCCCAGTCTCCTGTATCTCCTTTTCCTTCAAGTCTGGCATGTCCTGGTCTTCTAACACATCGCACAGAATCTGAGCATTGGCAATCAACTTCTCCTGAGCTCGAAGCTGTCTATCATAGTTGGCTTGGCGGTCTTCGAATATCTCTCCGGACTTGACGTACGCTTCGGCGTTGCGCTTACCTTGCGCATTGATCGTCTTGTTGTCTCTGATGATGTGGAGCTTGACATCCTCAAAGTAACGATTGAGGATGTTTTTGAACCGTTGCTGGAGCTCCGGGCTTGTGAGTGGCGGCGCGCCAGCTTTGCCCGCCAGAGAAGTATCCTCGTCGGTAGAGCTTTGGTCATAGTGTTCCGGGACATGATCAGTCGCCACCGAAAGCTCCCCGTCCGCCTTGACCGATCTCTGCCCCTCAGTGACCTTCGATTTGATGCCCAACACATCCCAGCTGAAACTCTTCACGAACAGGACGACCAGGGGGAGATTTGCGTGTTCCTTATCATGCCCTAGCATGTCTTTCAAGACCTCCAGTGGGAAGGGTTCAGCATCTGGAGTACCGTTGACCTTGCTTGCCGCTTGCCCTGCTTTTTTATTGACAGTCTCGCCCAGCTTACTGGTGGAGGAGCCTGTGTTCTCTTTTCCTTTGGCAGTGACATCCTCCGGTCTTGTAACATCGTCCAAGCTCCGCAGAACGCCAACCAGCCATAGTTCGGTCACGACCTTCAGCAGGACGCGCTGTCTGCTCATGCGCTCCTTCTCTTCCTTTTCCCTCGTCTCCTGGCTCAGTGACTTGAGCTGAGACTTCTCAGGCGTACTCAATCCTTTCCCAATATGCCATCCCAAATTCCCCGTGAAATCCGCGGGTCCGAATCGTTGGTGTAACGCGCTGATGAGCTCAACGCCGGCTGCTATTTCTCCCGGGGTCTTCAGTCTGCACAGTCCCTCATAGCTGGCAGACGTCACTTCAGACAGGTACTTGTGTAAGGAGAGGGATCTGATCTCTTGGATGAAGGCTGATGTCCCGGCTGCGGTGATGGCAGTGCGGACCCGCTTGATGAAGGCGGTGTTCTTCTTCAGCGAGGAATCCAAAGAGTCGTTGACAGGGAAGACATCTTATCGTGACGTCAACGGAATGTTTCCTTTTGCTTGATCTCCAGGGAAGGGAATACCTGTATCACCTGCCCAAACTCTCGCGTTGATGTCGCGCAATTCGCCTGTTGCAAGGATCTTTAGTAAGACACTTCCTCTGTGGCGGAGACATGGACTCACGCTTCCTGTTCCTATCCATCTTCTCGACCGCTTTGGTGGTGTACCTGAGATATCGCAAGTGAGGAATGGATTAGCTCATCTGTGGCGTGAAAAGATGCCTCGCCTTAGAGTTGCCCGCTTCAACAATTGAAGCGGAGACTCGAGTGAGGCAAGCATCTGCGAGATTCTCGTTGGAACGGTGTCGAGTGAAGAGAGGGTCACGTTGAGTGAAGTGTTACTCAGAGCTCACAGATGATAACCCTGATGATGAAAGATCCAAGGCTCTAGGATAAGCCCACCAAAATATGTTTTGCAGCCGATTGGCTCCACCGGGAGGCTTGCAGCTGCCGCTGAGAATTAGGTTGCTTAGCGGCGGCAGGGATAATGCAAGGTACGACCCGGAAGGCTGGACTATGTCTACTATCAGTTCCTCCACGTCCAAATCTACCACCTGGAAGACATAGGTATGAAGAGGCGAAAGTGAACAGAATATTTTGATCCGTCGCGTGTGTTCAAGCTTGAAGAGCAGTTCATGACCCGATTCCTGTCTCTATCTTGCCTGCACCATACGACCCTCTAGCTACGTCATTAATCTGTCGTATCATGCCTTGATGCTTCAATATGCTCGAAATCCGACACGACGCTCCACAAACTGCAATGTGCATAGTCAGCGGAAAGTACGGGAAAGCCTGTTCACACCGGACCTACATCGAAGGCTCCCCCGACGGCTCGAAAGAAACCTTCCCCAATCACCCAAACATCTCGCATGCCATTTCCCCCAATCGGTCCAGATGATTGACTGCCTCTCCTACCTTCATCAATCAACTCATCTCGTTCGTTTTCGAGGCCCATTCTGGTCTCCACCACCGCCCCAACGCAATACCCGCTGCCTTGTTTCAGCCTTCCCAGACTAAACCTGCCCCCCACCAAGCCTCCCCCTCCCCAGTCGCCAAACTGTCCCCTCGGGCTATGCATGAAGGGAAAGCGTTTACCCCCGAATTCGAAAGCAATCTTCGGTGGGTTGAGGCATGGGAATGCGTAGAAGTTTGAGTGAGGAGGCGGCAAAGGGTAAGAACCCGAGATGCCCGCATAGAAGGCTTTTGCTGCCAGCGGTGGGGCAAGTATGAAGGGGCTGTTGACCTACGATTATCCCATTAGCCAGCAATGACCATGCAACGATTGATCTTCCACTCACATCGACCACCACCGCTTGATTCTTCAAGACGGTGCTGCCGTCCACCCACACGGACTGCATAAGGATCTGCCACCAGCCATCCGCCCCTTGCACCTGGCTCCATGCCCAGCCGTCGTCCCAGTTTGGGCCTCGTGTAAGGACTTCTTTATTCCCTCTGCCGCGTCGCACCAGCGGTATCTTCTCCTCCTTCAAAGGCGCATTCTTCGCCTGTTCGAGATCTCCTAGTCGATCGAGCTGGTCCTTTGTTTGACTTACCACCATGTCGACAGCGTCAGCGGCAGTCCCGCCTAAGCTCAGAACGCCTTCATGGCTGTTGATCAGCATGAGGGAGAACACGGGTCGTTTGATGGCTCCCTTCTCCAACAGTTGCTTCAGAATGGATACAGTGCCCAATTGGCTCAAGTGCTCCGAAGGAGCCAAACCTAAGGTACTGCCCGATGGTCCAAGGGTGTTCGACGAGAACTTGTTGGGCCGGCAATGAGCAAATGACAGTGGTATGGATTCATTGAGAACAGGCAGGAAGAAAAGATCGGAAGGCAGCCTGCACGAGGGAAAAGGGTGCTGATCTGACATGACTTGGGAGGGATAGGTTATCAGTCGGTGGCTTTCAAGTCAGAAAGGATTGGAATACCACTTGATTTGGAGAAGTAATCATCATATTTGCTTCCAGACCGGCTCGTGGTCGTGACGACGTAAAAGTCGGAGACCAGCATGTTCAGGTCCATTTCGATCTCTTGTGGCGGGTCTCCGATTTTGACCATAGCGACCCTGGCCGTATCCATCAGCAATGACCACCACCATCCCTGTTAGAGTCAATTGGCTTACCAAATTCCGCTCGTCGCGACGCCGCCCATGAGACCACCATCTTCTTGACCTCCAGCGGCGTGATTTTTGGCCTTGCGGACAAGCTTGTTACCTTTCACCACTCGCTTCGTAAGGTTGAAGCGACCTTCGGCTTGCGATAGCTCGCTCGTCAGATGCGTGAGATTGACGACATCTTGTGGAAACTGGATGGAGGAGAAGCCTCCGCCTCGTCTGAAAAGGGTGAAGTGTGCGACTGGTGCAGTGTCGAGGGATCGAAGCACAGCATGGCTTGCTTCGACGGCATTACAAAAAATAACAGCCAATACAACTGCAGCACCCTGCAAACGCATACTCGCTAGCAAGATGCTGCACGAAAAAACAATGCAAGACACAATGAGGTTTCAAATCAGGAAAGAAGGACGGGCGAGTGTTGAACAAGGTGGAAAATGCGGAAAATGGGGAAAATGCGTCTGACGTTGTCCCGGTTCGAAGGCTAGTGCCTTTTAGCTGCATGAGTCGCTCAGAGATATGATGACAAGGATGACTATCTCGATGACTCCCCTTTTCCTTTTCCTTCTCCTCCTCAGTATACCATACTTTCCCTCGCAATTTGCGCAATGCGAGAGATGATTGTTATCGACTTGATCATTGACCTTGTTTGATCTCTATTGCGTATCGCAAGTTGACCAAGGCTTTGGAGCCTCCCTCAGGAAGGAAAGCCGCCGCTGTGATGTCAATGCCAGCTAGAGACTACCCGAATTCCAGGTGCCTGAGTCTCCGTCCTCGAGGGCACAAAGCTTGCTCCACAAAAGCTTCCCATTTCGGTATGCGGAATGATGGTCATCACCCGCCTCCATCTTCAGGGTGATCACGGTAATACTCGGTCACGCTCTCCAACTCGGTCATCTTCAGAGCCTCGTCTACGCTCTTGACGAAATGCCTCGGCCCCCCGGTCCTCTCCACAATGCCACTCTTTTCAAACATCTGGTAGACGGGATGACTTTGCTTGGGGACTCTGCAGAAGAAGACCCTTTCGCCCCTGCTGATGTATCCATCAACAATCTCGGCCAGCACCTGAGTACCAGATCCATCAATCGATGTAACGCCATGCACGTCGAAGATGACATTCTTGTTATGCTCTGGCGCTCGTACTCGTGGCAAGGCGGGATGAGCGGCCGTGGTCCCGTACAGCTCCAATCTTCGAAGTCGACCCTTCAGGTCCCCCGTGTTGGCAAACGTGAGCGGCTCCGGCATCTTGACAATCAGACACCCTTTAATGAACTCGAGCGCATGAGGGTTGTCTTCGGCGTTTTCGAATTGATCGTGAGTTCCCGGGACTTTCCCCAGAATCTGGATTCTTGGCTTGGTTGAGTGCCGAACCACTTGCAATACCGAAAGCCCGACCCCAAGGGCGATTCCTAGGGACAAGGAGTAGAACATGGTGGAAAGGAAAATGATGAGCATGAGCACCATCTCAGGCCAAGCTCGAATGTGGATGAAGAACAAGATATCATGTGGTGCTTCTTCGATCAAGGAGTAAGCGACGACTGAGATCATGGCTGATAGGACAGCTTTCTACCCTTTCAATCAGCTATGTCCCACCGAAACAAGGGGGGCGATTGTGATGATCTTACTGGTATATAATAGAAGTAGGGCAGAAGGAACAAGATGCAGAGAACTGTGATGATACTCAAGAAGATGCTACTCATGGGGGTCTTGCCACCCGTCGAAGCGTTCACCTTACTCCTACCATACCCACCGAATGCAGGAAGCGCCATGAAGCAGCCACCGACCACGTTGGCGACTCCGAGTGCGACAAGCTCTCGATTAGCACTTAACGACATGCCTTGAATGCCGTCTCCATGACGACCCTCTCCGCCTCCCAGACTCTTTGCAGCGACGGACGACTCGAAGAATCCGAGAAGGGCGATTAGGAAACTCGTGCTCATGGCGGATTGGATGTGGCCCATGTGTGAAGGTATGAAGGGGAAGCGAAATGGAAAAGGAGGTCGCCCAGGTGAAGACTCCAGCTTGCCCAGTATCCTGACGCCTTTGGCCTTCCAATCGAACCTCCATGCGAACACGGCTGACAGTACGACGACAATGAATCGATCCGGTATAAAGGCCACCTTCGGGTACCTAGGCTGCAGGTACTTTTTGAGTTGCCTGCACGTAAGACGTCAGCATCCGAACATCTCCGATACAGAAACAGAAAAAACAACAAAAGGACGGGATATACCTGCAGACCATAATGATGGCAAAACTGCCAAACGCAACAGCAGCCGTCAGCTTATGCACATGGTCGATATGCTGCACCAGGAAGGCGACCTTCTGGGCGCTACTCCCATGCGCCGCCGCATCTCCCTTGTGGTTGATGAGATGGCTCAATCCCAGCTCGGGGATCAACTGATCTACCAAGATCACAAACCCGATCGCACTGATGAATCCCCGCAAGAACGGCCTGCTCAGCACACTATCCAAGAACCCCAACCTCGTCAAGCCGGCAATCAAGATGACGGCTCCGGCCATGCCCGTCACCACCCCGGCCACCCTCGCATTCATATCATCGTCATCATCCTCAATCGCCCCCTTATCCACACTCTGCCGCACCACCGTGCCCACCAACAGACTCCCCGCTGCCTCGGGTCCCACCACCATCTGCGGACACGTGCCCAGCAGCGCGTAGATGAACGGGTTGAACACGAAGCTGTACAACCCATTGATGGGCGGCAGGTGGCCGAGGTTCTCCGCATACGACAGACTCATGGGGATGTAGAAACTCGCCATCGTGAGCGCGGCGATCAGATCCCCCTGCAGATACCCCCACCGGTACTGCCGGATCCAGTTCAGGAAGGGGATGTAGTACGCCAGATACATCTTCCGCCGACCTTTCACCCCATGGCTCCGGGCCAGGTGCTGCGTCGTAGATACGTTCTTGCTGTTTGCGCTGTCATTGCCATCTTTCCCATCCCCCCCTTCACCCACCCCGTTCTTTCTCCGCCGCGCCGTCTTCGCATCCCCCTCCTCATCGCCGAGCCCATCCCCCAACACCCCCTCCGCAATCGCATCCCCCAGGATCCCATGCGCCCAGTCCCCTTCCCCCGGGTGCTTCCCCCCGTAATTCTCCGGTGTGAACCCGCCTCCCTCGCCGTGGACCGTCCCGCCCGAGGATTCCGCGCTGCTCCGCTCTCCCTCTTGCTTTTTACCACTACTACTAGCACTGCTATCGCGTTGTTGTGGTGGTGGTGGTGGTGGTGGTGGTGGTGGTGGGAGGGCTGATGGTGATGTGGCATGCGGCGACGTCCTCCCGTGCTCGCACTCCGAGGTCGTGGAGGTGTTGCGGTGGCACGAGGGGCGGCGGTGATCGTAGTGCGAAGAGGAGCCGCGCTGCTGGCGGGAGGTGAGCGGGGTGCGCTCGTTCGGCGGCGGGGAGAGTGCGCGCGAGGGCATTGCGCCGTTGTGCGATGCGAGATTTGGTGGGGTTTATTGGAAAAGTGCGCGGGGGAGGGGGGGACGAGATTGATTAAGTTGAGCGTCAGGGCAGAGAGGAGGGGGGGGAGGATAAGGAGGAGGGGGGATAGGTGTGGTATGGTGCCATTGGGGGTTAATCAGGCGTGAGAGTGAGGGTGATGGGGGTGGTTGTGATGGTGGTCAGGCGGTATGCTGCATGAGACTGAAAAATGACTTTGCAGATCCGCTTCCTCTTCTACCTGTGAGGCTTGAATCTCCTGTTGTAATTTTGGAAGATGGTGAAGATTATCGTCTTTGATCATTGAGTTTGAAGATGGGAAAGATTGGAAGTACAATCTTTGTTTGCAGATCTGATCTGTCAAATGTACGACTCTAAATTTTAATGTCGTGGGCCAAGCAAGCGTTTCTACGGGACGGAGACGCCATTCCAATCGTTTGGGCTCTGGCAGCCAGCCAATGACGTGTCTTGCGATGATATTGGATTGACTGTGAATTGAGGTACAATGCATGAGAATAGTCTAGGATATACAACAGTGCAGCTCATTTGTCCCAAAGAGTGATTTGTGTATGCGCGTGGTCTATGATACTTCTAGGCCTCATTAATGTACATAAATCAAGTCAAGGGCCCTTCGGCTGCTGTGGAGGAAATGCAATCGCCTCTTATCACTTCAAAGGCTCCTGATAACTTTGATGGACCTCTTGCGAGGAACGAGGATGGTGTTGGACTTCCCCACATGCGCCATCAGACCAACTCTGCTCCCGTCCAAGTCCCATCATCCTTCTCCCTGCCATCTCGACGTTGGTCGCTCAATTCTTGAGCAGGATCAACCTTTCCATACCCATCCCGATCCTTGATCCCTTCTCCGCGCTACACTCACCCATGCTTTGGGCTCTTGTTCACAATACCCCTTTCATCACCCCACCTACTTCCCCGAACCCCTTCCACGGTAAGACACAACATCGTCTGGGCCCCCGCGCTTTGCCCTTCCTTCTCCCCCCTTACTGGCCTTTCTTCAGCGGTGCCCCCTGCACATAGCGATTCACATCCGTCGCATCAGCCGCCTGGCCCAACGCCCTCTTCACCGTCTCCCATCCCTGCCGTGCCATGGGTGGGGTACTCTGCTGAGCCACCACGGCATCGATTCTCCTCCCAAAGTTCAGGATCGCTCCCTGCACGAAACTGCTCTGGCTGTACCTCGCGCGGAAGAAGACGCTGTACACGACCAAAAGGATCCAGCTTCCACGGGTGAAGATGATGGCGCTGCCCAGGAGACGGAACCAGAGGAAGATTTCGAGGCTGGCGACCAGCATCATGGAGGTGTCGTAGTATTCCTTGACGAAGCGGCCGATCATGTCGGCATACGCGTTGCTCTTGGCCGGGGCCCTGGAGCCGCCAGGGGAAGCAGCGGATGGGGCGGGCGATGGTGAGGCGGGGAAGATGGTGGGGATCAGGTTGGTGCGGGTGTAGGTGGCGACGTGGAAGACGGAGTAGACCATGAAGGGCAAGAGGGCGAGGGGGATCTGGCGGGAAAAGAGCCAGACGAGTGCCATGGCTAGAGAGAGAAGTTGGGGTCAGCTGAGGATGCTCTTGGGTTTGCTTGTGGAACTCGATCAACATCGGCCGAATATAGCCGATAGGTCATTGAAGAGCACCATCGCGTTTTTGGACATCGAAGAAAGAAAGGTTGAAAGGCGATACATACCCAAATACTGCACATTCTCATCCCCTGCCAAAGCCAGCGCACCGGCCTGCTGGCCCCTTCCCGAACGGGCTCTCGCGCGATAAGCCTTGTAGACGACGATACCGTACGTAGCGGCCGCGGCGACGAAGGCGGTGCGGTAGGAGAAGCGAGCGAAGCGTGAGTAGGAGTGAAAGGTGATGTAGGAGATGCCATAACGGAGCGCGCAGAAGAGGAGCGTCAGGTGGCCGACAAACCAACCGAACCTGTGATTGATGCCTGGTCAGTCGTGCTATTTGAGGAGAAACCAGAAAGACAGGATTGAATGATGATCCGAGGGTAGGGAGAGAGGCTCGAAAAATGAGATAACTGAGACTCACTGGAGCGTTTGTGCGAGGTGCATCAACCTCTGAGTGAGAGGCATATTGCTTGGAGGAGGTGGAGCCATTGTGAGTGGCTGGGTAAGGATATATGGATGATCAAGTGTGACAGAAGCTCGGTAACTAGAGTATGGAGAGCAGAGTGTCCAGCGAATTGGGGATGAGAGAAGGAAAGTGGGAAAAGAGGATGACGTGGAGCTCGAAGGTTGTCGAGGAAGCAACAAAAGACCAAAAGGGCAGGCAAGAGGCAGGCAGAAAACGCAAATCAAGTTTGTTTTCCTCGATTGATCTTTTTTTTTCGGCAAAATGGCAAATCCCGGGTTGACCGTTGCTCCACGTGGCCTGAAGTCAATCATCTCTCTCTCTCTCTCTCGATGGAGGCATGGAATTTGGCTGATCACGAGTTGCTACATTTGCTACCGCGGCTACAAATTGGCATTTGGGGAAAAGTACAGGAGAGAAAGCTAGAACTGATGCGGATCAATCACGACAAAAACCTCTCCACTCCCACCTTCACCAGGCATGTCACAGACACTCCTAATGTCCTCTTCTTCCAAGTAGTCTCCATCCCTCCAATTAAGTAGAGTTCTCTTTGGCCAGTAACCAGTCGGGAAACCAAGGAAAAGGTACAAGGGATAGCTCCTAAGATATCGCTCTGATGTAAGACAGACTGGCCATGCACCCGTTGGCCACCAATGGAAATCCACAGCGCCCAGAAATGAACCCATTGCCTTCTGCGAGCTCTCCATCTTGGTTGCTTAGCGGAGGGAGAAGCCCTTCTTCTTCGTCTTCTCGTCCAGTGGCCGCCCGCTCTCCACCCGTGCCTTCTTCTCATCCAATTCGCCTCTCTGTCGGTCAAGCTGCTCCTTCATCTCACGATGTCTCGCGTAGAGCTCCTCTTCACTCTGCTTGAGCTTGCTCTCCTTCTCCGCCACCTTCTGCTGGAAGACCATCTTCATCTCGCTCTCCATCTTGGCGAGCTTCTGTTCGTGCAGTGTGCGTTCTTCCTCCTGCTTGACCGCCGGGTTGACCTCCTTGAAGACGCTGGCATCCTGTTGGACACCCATCTGCGTCAACTTGTCCGATCGATAGTTCTCGTACAGCGCATTGTTCGTGTGCTCCTTGAGCTCCTCCATGTGCGTGCGGATGAGCATCTGCCGCAGCTTGACAAAGTCGCAGTGGTCCTCATTGTCAACCTCAATGACACCCCATGGGTAGCGGCGTCCGCGCACTTTGCGACCCTCCGGGCTAGTGACCTCGGTGTTGGCACCAACCACCGCGAAGGGGACCTTGGACATGATTTCTTGATTTTCGGCAATCGTCTCCTCGTCGTCCAGTTCGTAACGAGGGCCTTCGAAGATCTGGATCCGATGGTGGTGAATGTCCGTGAGAATCTGCGAACGGTTAGCCGCTGGAGTCTGCATTTCAAAATGAGACACGTACTCTCGCCTTGAACGAAACAATTTCCTCATCCGTCAAGGTATCTGATTTGGCAATGACAGGGATCAAGTTGACTTTGGTGTGCAGTCGGCGCATGACCTCAATGTCGAGGGGTTTGAGGGAGTGTCCAGTCGGCTGGATGAAGTAGACGCACGCATGCACCCGGTTGTCGACAATGTTCATGCGGTTGACCTTGTTCTCCGCATCGAGGTACGAGTCGAACCTGGCCTCGATGTTTTCCACAATCGGCCGCCATGAATCGTCGTTGTTGACGAAATCGCCAAAGCCGGGGGTGTCCACAACAGTCAACCGAAGGCGAACCCCATTCTCCTCAATGTCTGCACTAATCGATTGTATTGAGACCGTCTTGGGCATGATGTCCATGCTTGGACCCTTGCGTTCCTTTGGCGGGTACAGGGACGTGTTGAAGAGGGTGTTAACTAGTGTGGATTTCCCCAAGCCAGACTCACCTAAGCTGATGTCAGTCAGTCCTCAAGGTGACGAGATCTCGATACTGACCAACAACCATGACGTTGAAGTTGAAGCCTTTCCGAACACTCTTGCGGTGCCATTGATTAGGCAGATTTGCGAATCCCACATAGCCGGTGAGCTTCCGACGGACGACATTCTTCATGTCACTGGCTTGTTGAGCTGCCGCTCTTGGATCTCTTGAGCTCACTGTCTGGGCAGCAATTTGAGCAGTGGGGGCTATGGGGCTTTGTCCGCGGTCACTGTATGGCGAAGTGGGTCCTCCATTTTGCATTGGGCTCTTGGTGGGCAGGGGAATACTGGCTGGCGAGGCAACCCGGGCCTGAGGACTAGAGACGCCGTTCGTGGCTAGAGGGTTGACATTCTCGTCAGCATATGTCTCTTTCTTGTCCATCATTTTCGAGGTTTGAAGTGGATTCGGATGATCCTCAACATGATCGAAGCGAATCTTCTTGTCCATGTTCGCCGTTGAGGATATTGAGCGCATTGCATCAGTGTTGACCATGACTTGTGACATTTTGATGCTACAGTGTTACGTGTGTTGACGGGGTAGAGATGCAAAATTGGAAAATGGAAAAGGGAAGTGGACGCGTAAAAGGACTGGGGGCCGTGCGTACCCATCGGGGATTGTTTTGGTGGTACAGGAAAGGAAGGAGGGACCAGTGGAGAAAGGTCGATGGACGAGGCCTGCCTTCCTGTATGACAATATTAGCGCTGATACTCTTCCTTGGTCTCTTGCAATTGTAACGTGATGATCTTCATCAGCTCCGCATTTTGCTTCACTTGGCCCACGCACCTTACGACTAGGTTCTGACAGCAGCCACTCGGCGCCACGAACGTCTGGATTCTCTATCGGATTTCTGGTAGCGAGCGAAAGAGCAGCGACGCGGGCGAGAGTCACGGATCTTGGGTCTTGGGATTTGTGAGTTTGTGTTGCAGAATCGGATAGGAAGGAATTGACTGGAGTCCAGCTGGATGGAAAAGAAAGTGGTTTAAGGGGCGGCTCTAGCTCGAAAATTCCTTGCCAAGGGCACCAGGGTGTCAAAGACTCAAAGTGTCAATGCCCAGCCCTTCCCTAAGTGGGTCGAAGCGCAGGCCTCGATTATCGAATCGAGTAGAGCCATATAATGATATAATCACTTCCATCTCCATCAATCTTCTTTCCCTCTGCATGAAACAATCAAACTAAGGTGGGGCACGAGAAGACAGGGAGACGGGATGATGCAGCCGTTGCACAAAGTCAAGCAATGCCATCATGCGTCGCACGTACTCGGTTCAAGGCAGGTATATGGCGTATGGCAACGACACCCGTCAATTGCGTCTATCTACCAATCAAGTCCCTTGCCCCGGTCGTATCCAACTGTACCGAAGTTTTTACCTTCTGACTCCTGCCTGACGGAAGCCCGAGGCATTGCTGATGATCTGATTCCTCTGATTCCTCGGCGCAAGACGCAAGAACAAGTGTCCCGTGCATGGAGACCGCGTGAGAGGCCAGCAAACACTTTCCTACACTTTCCTTCACTGCTGGCGCCTGTTGTCTCAAAACAACCTTTGGGTATCCAATTTTTCCCTTCATTTTGCCCCATGTGACTCGTGCAAATGCTAACGAAAAGAGGGGTTACGGATCGGACTATGTATCCACTACACATACAAGATAGTCGAATTGGGGGATGACGGTCGAATCTGCCAGATCGAATGCGCGTTTGATGCTTCAAAATCGGGTTGTTGAACGCCTATGGTAGAAATACAAATCCTCCTCGGAAGTATGTGGAGCATGCTTTGGAGACCTGCTTACAATTTACCTTGAACGCCTTGCTAAAGAATCGAATGATTTCCCCAATGTGTTCTTGCCGTTCAAGGAACCAGATAATCCCAATCATTGAATCTTCACTCGATCGGGGCCCACGTACGCATGCCCCTTATTCCCTCCGTTCCAAAGCGGCGGTTTTGTTGACACTCCGACTTCAACACCAACGACTTGTGTTAGAGGATCGTCTCGGAGTCTGAGGAACCAGAGGAGCTGTGTTGATCAGACACGTCGACTCGTGACAGGTTGTAGTTGTTGGCATCTTGCTCCGCCACCGCAGCAGCGACCTTGCTCATCAGGAGATCATTCTTGCTGACTTTGGGCAGGGCATTCCCATTTACAAACACTGCCTCCTTTTCGGAATGCGCTCTGCTGTGCGGCGGCCTCTCTCTCCTTCTACTAGCCTTCTCCCGTCTATCTTCCCGGATCATGCTCACTTTGCCGAAAGCCAGCAGCTGAGCGCACACCATGACCATGGTATAGCTCCAGCAGAGGCCATCACTGGCATGTATGTCCAGATGAGGATGCTGTGCCGAAGGTCCGAGTGGGTAGTATGGCGGCGGTTGATTGGGACTGTCGACGATCATGGGAGGTAGTATGCGACCAAGAAGAGCGTTCATGCTGTGGAGGAAGAGGATGGGGTTGAGCAGGACGGCGGGGATGATATATGACGTGCTCAAGGAAGGATGCATTTTGGCTAGGTGTACAGGTGGTCCGATAGAAGTGACACAGAGGAAGTTAGGCTACAGCTGGCTGTCCGACTTTGATGAAGGACGAGGTGACGATGGCAGGGATATCGAGAGTCAGGACGAATGACCTAGTTGACTTCGGAGGCCGAGATTCATGATGTATGCAACTTGCTGTGACCTTGCTCAGTGCCTGAATTCCTCGAAAGATGGAAAGGATGGGATCTTCTTGTCATCCTTGGACTTACTGCCTTTCACGAGTTTCAGGATGGACACCTCCAATCGGCTTCGTGGTTGTCAATTAGGCAGCTATTCGCTACAGGCAATTGTCAAGATCAAGCGGGGGTTTAGGAGATGGCCATGAACAGCATGGCAGCAAAGCATGATAAAGAGAGAAGGGTTTGCGGATTGAAGAAAACGTCGTCATCCACCATTTCCTTCTTTTTAGGTCAGGGCTGAATCCTGCTTGGTTCGAGAACAATGGCCGCGCAACAAGCGGCAAGGCTTCTTTTTCTACCATGGAATTCTGACAAAGTGGCATCATGGCTCGGAGTAATACGGGGGAAGGATGGTCGCAGTAAACAGCTCGATGACACAGGCATAAGCGTTACCGTCATCCTCGCCAAAGGCTCTCAGTGATGGCTACTGCATTGCCATTACGCTTGCCCTGGTGAAACGCTTTCCATTCTTGGTTTTATCGTCACTTGACGACCCTGAATCCGGAATTGAACCCGGGGACTGAGGGTCCAACGGGCCCCATGCCAAGGATGGAATAGAGAGCTCTAGGCTGCGGTATGCGCCTGATCGATTTGGGACCAACTCAGAAAAAGAAACGGATGTTTTGTAAACAGCGCCGTCGTCCATATTATCATGGTAGGTGATCTGTAGTCCGCAATGCATTCTGACTCGGCTGACACGCTTCTGAGAATTCCTTATTCAACTCGGCCCTCAAGCAGTCATCTTCCGTGCGACGCGATCTCGATGCCTTTTCCGAATCGCCCACCAGCTCCTCGCCTGCTTTACAAGGTCAATATGCGACATGTGTCCGATCCAAGGCCGCCCTTGTTGACTTCCGCATGCAGGTCAAATACAAGCATCCTTGACTTCGTTCTCGAGAACCATCGACGACTATGCGGAACTGGCCAAGAAAGAGCTGGTTCAAGCCAAACAGGAGAAGGCCCAAGACCGCATCAAGAACTTCAAGAGCGAGCTTTCGGAGTATCGTGGGGCTTTAGATCGCTTGAGGAAGGATAGAGAAGATGCCGTACGTCACATGAGAGCTTCCCACATAACGAGTGCATCAGCAAAGGTGTGTACATACTGACACGAGCCGTGACAGCAATCGGCCCAGAATCGCACCGAGCTTTTCGGTCGTCGCCCGCATCACGCAGCCACTCCGGAAAACCCATACGCTCAAGCCCAACTCGCCCAGAAGTCGCCTTTTGCTCCGCCCAAACCCAACCAAACCCTCACCGGGGCTGCACCGCAGGAATACACTCGGGAGCAACACGCCTTCCGAGAACAGAATTTCATGACTTCCACCAATGCCGCGCTGGACGAATACCTCGAAAGGGGTCGCGCAGTGTTAGGAGACCTGGGTCAGCAGAGGGAAATGTTGAAGGGCACGCAGAAGAAGCTCTACAGCGTTGCCAACACACTGGGGGTGAGTGGAGATACGATCAGGATGGTGGAACGAAGGGCGAAGCAGGACAAGTGGATCTTTTGGGCGGGCGTGATCATTTTCGTCCTGTTCGTCTGGCTGGTCATATACTTTTTGCGATGACTCAAGGAATCAGACAGCGCTGTGACAACAAGCTTGGATTTAGCGAGGAGTTCGGGGGCAGAGTGAGGAAAGGAAGGCCATCTTCTGTACATGCACTCAATTCTCTCTGGAGTGAGGCAATCGCACCTTTCCAACCACATCCCAACAATTGGTTTTTCTGTTTCTTAATGCCAATACTGTTCACTTTCCCGAGGCAGGACCCAATAATTGCAGGTCGCCATTCCCATGACTTTACGCGGAATGAATTTGGCGTCGGAAAGATCCGGGTGACGTAGTCCGTACTGGCCGTAATTTAGCGGAAAGCAGGGAATTACTCGCAGGATTTGGCCGGTAGCAGCAACCTGCTAAAACAACTGACTCTGTTTTGCTCACACGATCAGAACTGATCACAATCCAATACTCAAGCTTTGAATACCCGTGAGCCAAACAGTCTTCCATCTCCACCCTCAATCTACTACCAGTAGTAAGCGCCTATGGCATCTACGCTCCTTATCGCGAGATCCTAACTAATGCAATAGCTCCTCAAAACCCCCTCAACCAACATGTCGTACGCCAACGCTGCGTCCAAGGGGCCCAAGCAGTCGCCTGAAGATGTGAGTGACCCCCTGATCTGCTCTAGGTGAACGATAGAAAGAGCCTGGTATGCTAACAGACTGTCAATCCCAGGCGTAAGTACTCACTATCCAAGCCCTCGCAACATCTCCAACAGCGCCCGCATCTCCTTGCTTTCTCACTCATCTTCTCCTCCCTTCCTCCCTCAACACCATCTCCCATCCTCACCCAAAGGACCCCACCAAAGGACCCCACCAAAGGCTAACCCACACCGCCAGACGTGCCCCCCAACCCCCCCAAGTCGAACGCTCGTCGGGCAGCCTCGTTGACATCGACTCCCAGCAAGCCGCCGAAGCCGCCGACTCGACCGCCCAACCCGCCCAAGACCTCTCCTCCAAGGCCGCCGACACCACCAAATCCGAGGCCTCCAAGGCCGAATCCGAGGCCTCCAAGAAGGCCGACCAGGCCAAGGGCAAATCCTCCGAGCTCGCCTCCGACGCCGAGAACAAATTCGGTCAAGCCAAGGACGCGACCAAGGAGAGAGCCAAGGCGGCCGAGAAGGGGGTCAAGGGCGAGTACAATGAGGTCTACGACAACCGGGATAATCCGGTCGTGATTGCCAACGCGCTCGCGATCACCCTGGGGGCCGTCGGGTTGGCGTATGGCGGGTACACGAAGCATGTCAAGGGGGAGCTGGATTGGCAGCTTGCTGGTGCGGCGGCGGCGGTGGTGGGGGTCTTGGGGGTTGGGGATTATTATCTGAGCCAGTGAGTACTGCCGATGGGCGTGCATCGCGTGTGCGTGCATGATGGCTGATGAGTTTTTTTTTTTGGCAGATACCTCTTCAAGAACAAATACCCCAAGAAGTAGCTGACCATGGAAGAGATGGGGGAAGGGATGGGGTTGTGCATGCAATCCTGGTTCATTGCTTGTTTGGCTGCGATGCGGAGCAATGTGGACAAGAGACTTTGGTCTTTGAATATATGACTCGACTCATTCGATTTTCTTTGGTATGCGGCTTTGGCAGCAGTGCTGTTATTGGGTCAAGCGCACGTCTATGGAGGCTCGCTTGTGGTCTGTTTTGTTGTGTACTACTTAGGCTTGGTATCTTTTTGCTGCTGTGAACATTGGAATGTCGTCTACAAATAGGAGGGACCATGCCTGGGAAGGATTGCTTCTTATTTAGTACTCGAAGTGGCGTGTGGTCATGATGCTACCCATATCCCTCTTAATATACACTCGATGCCTCTACGGTTTTGTAACGCCTGGCCCTGCCACGTACAAGATACACCCGCGAAGATATCCTCCCGGTATGAGGTAACGCATTACCGCGCATCATGCGCCGCCTTCGGCACGATCTCATCGCTCTCACTCAACGGCTCCCCATGATCCGTCTCGACCTGCTTCTTGGCCTGCTTCGCCCTCTCCGTCACATCATCAACCTTCTCCTCCGCCTTGTCCTTCACATCCCCCATCCGCTCCTCCACCGGCGCCACCTTCTCCTTGACCGTCTCCACCACACCGCCCGCCTCCCTTTTAACCTCCCCCATCACCCCTTCTTCACCCCTATCGTCCCTCCCCTTCCCATCCCCCTCCCCCGTCCTCGCCACCGCCACCTTCCCCCGCTCTCCCTCCCCCTCCCCCTCTCCCTCCGCCAATTCCCGCTCCATCTCCTCCTCCTCCCCCTCAAACTCCTCCCCATAAATCTCCGGATGCTCCCGAAAACACTCCTGCATCCCCTTGAAGCGGTCAATACACTCCATCCCCTTGGGCTCCTCCTGGCTGTACACGAAACAGCTGAACGCGGCCCGGAAGGGCTCGCCGCAGGGGCCGTGCGCCATCCCGCCCAGGCAGGGGCAGTCCCAGTTGATCTCCCCGGTTTCCTCGTTGAAGGCGCCCTGTTGGGAGGATTCGGCCGCGGTGGTGGCGAGGGGGTTGGTGGCGGGGGAAGGGGAGGTGAGGTCGTCTTCGGGGGAGGCGGAGGCGAGAAGGGGGGGGGTTGATGGGGAGGAGGAGGGAGGTGGGGAGGGTTTTTTTTGGCGGGCGCGGGCGATGTCGTCGAGGGTTGGGAGGGTGGTTTCTTCGCTGGGGGAAGGGGGGTTGGATATCGGAACTGGGTGGGGAGGGCGGACTTCGTCAGTTGTGTATATCGAGGGAAACGTTGGGGGGGGGGGGTTGAGGGTTGGGGATTACATGAGGCTTCTTCGGCGAACAGGTCGCTCGTATTGTACCAGTAGAGCAAGCCGATCGCGAGCCCCCATCGGACCGTGCTGTTTCTCAAGCTTCGGGATCTTTGCGGCGGTGGCGCAGTGGAGAGGAATCGGCGAGGATGCGGGATCGAGCGAGCGATGGGGGCATTTCGCCGGAGCAGATAGCGGGGAGCTTGTCGTATCATGGTGAAGAGTGGGAGACTTGGGATCGGATGAAAAAGAAGAGAAATTGGAAAAGCATTTCATGATGATTTATAATTTCTCGGGACTTCCCGTCGCTGTTTCATTTCATGACGTCGAATTGGGGATGGATCTTCCAATCATTTAGTGGATGCGATCCTCATAAAACAGAACCTGAGCATCTACTACAGACAAAAAGCGTGTCTCATTTGCAACTATGCTAGATGTCTGGGAATGGCATCCAGAACGCTTTACTCGTGGTTATGCAGATCGCCCTGAGAAAAGCCGATCAAAGGATCTACCCTATTCGCTACTCGTGCTTAATGTTCCAATTCAAGATGGTAACCATTTCAGGAACCTCGGGAGAATATGTACGTGCGCCGTTGAAGTGTGTTGCATGCAATAGAATCCTGATGAGTCGAGCAACAGCTACATGGCGAGCATGTGCAGATGGGGGAGCCAATCGTGTCATGGATGTGCTAGGCAAAGACTACCGATCTTTTGTCAGTCTCAGACCTTACATGTAATCCGGAATGTCATGCCAATAGTGATTGCAGGATCTTCATATGATATGTGGAGATATGGATTCCATCAGACCAGAGGTGCTTGACGCTTTTACCGACGCAAGAATTGTAAGAGATAGTGATCAATACTCGACAGATCTCACCAAGACACTCCGGCTGTTAGGCTGTTTGCACGAGGCTGCATTTCGCAATGCAGGCTCAAAGCACGAGTCGATCGATGTGGCAATAATGGGTGGCCTTGAAGGTCGAGCTGACCAGGCACTCTCGCAATTACATCAGTTGCACGCTTCCTCGAATACGAAGCCTGGTGGTGTTGGTGACTTATATCTGGTCACTGCATCAAGTGTCCTGATGTTGCTTGAGAAGGGTCTCAATCGGATTCGAACGCCTGTTGCGTCTGGCGGTTTCACCGAAATGGCTGGTATTGTGCCACTGGCAAGACCAGCCACGCTGACCACTCGCGGATTTGAATGGAATCTTGACAACGAGGAATTGGAGTTTGGCCGATTCATCTCCACAAGCAATCACATCATGGATGGCGAAGTCGAGGTGGAAACATCGGAGCCTGTGCTACTCACCCTCGAACTTGGCTGATCTTTGACGATCCAAAAAGTCCAAAGTGATCACCGTCGCCCTCTTGAGACCATTTCTTCTGGCCCCAAATAAATCGGATAGGAATGGAAAGAGGGGCTTTATCTAGCAGACTTGCATAAGCGTCTCATACAAGCCTCTAGACATTCAGGCTGTCTTGTTTGTGAGTCAATTTGTTC
This sequence comes from Ramalina intermedia, assembly GCA_003073195.1. Lineage (NCBI taxonomy): Eukaryota > Fungi > Ascomycota > Lecanoromycetes > Lecanorales > Ramalinaceae > Ramalina > Ramalina intermedia. The sequence continues at coordinate 37,060 of PEKF01000098.1, forward strand.
CTCGCTTCCGCATGATCCGGGTATTCCTAGTATAACCGATTTCAACGCCTTTGCTGGGTCCATGTCTTTCCAGACCACCTGAAACGCATAGATTGAAGTATGTGGCTCCAGACCGATCCAGTGGGCAAGGTACACTGAGATCGCTCGCCGTCCCCAGGTCCCCGAATTTCACGCCTTCTAGCTTGGTCATTGTCCTACCAATACGCCGTTTACTCCCGCGCCTCCACTCGTGAGCAGGATTATCGGACGATATTCTTACGCACTTCCTAGCGGGTTGGGTGAGATAGAGTTGCCTGCTAGAGCTCAAAGAGTCGCCCACCAGGCGATCCAGATCTCTCGTATCCACGAGTCGACAACACCAAGCTGTATTTCTATAGCGAGAACAGCCACGACATTCATGCTCAAGAAGGAGGGGATTCCATTCGAAGTCTGGCTGAGCCCATGTCGCTTCATCCATGGGTACTTTGATGAACAAAGCCGATGCTATCTTGGATGAGTTGATTACGTTTCGCCAGGTGGTGGACACGCGCTGCAAAACAAAAAGATCCTTATATGGCAGCAAGAGGAGGATCTTTTCCAGTATTTCTATGGTGTTCAGAGCTTTCCATTGCAAAGACATGACTTTTGAGGACTCAGAGCTGGACTCGTCTCCTTACTTGAAGAATGAAATAGTTCTTTCAATGATACTAGTTGAATGGGAAGGAGCGCTTTCCATTGAGTCAGGCCCATGATTGAGATTGTTTTATGTTGCACGCCGCTAACGGATGCTGACCGTACATGGGCGGTCATGTCCGTCCATGGATGGGTACCTTTGACGGTGCTGCCCCTTATGAACGGGGATTTTGCTCAGAAAATACGAGCCTGAGTCAAATCAAAGGACGTAGCCGCCAAGCCGCCCGAATGTTGCGCCGCTGACGGAAGAATTCCGCCCGTGGATGGGAATGCCGAGGTCCCTGACGGCCTACATATGTCATTGAAGGATCCCCACATCCACCGCATCCACCGCATCCACCATATTCACCGTCCGACATCCCCTCGTCATCTCCTCAGAATTCAGATCATGGCGACAGAAAGACTCAATTCCATCCTCAGCCACCTCTCCCCCAGCAAAAGCGGTCTCGCCACCATGTAATGTTTCTCGCCCTCTCTGGCCGGCGCATTTACTGATGGGCTCCCAGAACACAAAAGAACCCTGACGATGTTGTCATCACGCTTGCCATACGGACTCCTCTTGCCAAAGGCTTCAAGGGTGGAATGAAAGATACCGGCCTCGATTACCTGGTCTATCAAACACTGAAGCAGGTTGTGCAAAGATCCAACATCGACCCGCAAGTCGTGGAAGATGTTTGCTTAGGAAATGTCAATTTTCCCTTCCCATTCGTATATATCACCGCTGAACATGATCCAGGTCAACAATGGAAAAGCTGCCTACATCGCCCGTGCAGCCGCCCTTGCTGCTGGCCTGCCCAACACGTCAGCTGCTTCGAGTGTGAACCGATTCTGCTCTTCGGGCCTGAAGGCAGTCCAAGATGTGGCCAATCAAATATCCTGTGGTAGCATCGACTGCGGCATAGCCATCGGTGCGGAGTCGATGTCTGCTGGTGGTGAAGCAGTCTCCCCCTTCCACGAAGCCATCATGCAGAGTCAGGAATCTGCCGACTGCATGCAACCCATGGGACAGACATCGGAAAACGTCGGCAAGGACTTTGACATCAGCCGGGAGCAGCAGGACCGATTCGCAGCGCAGAGCTATCAGAGGGCAGAAAAGGCACAAAAAGCTGGCTGGTTTGACGATGAGATCTACCCATTCGTGACCAAAGTCAAGGACCCAAAGACTGGTGAAGAGCAAGAGGTCACACTGACAAAAGATGAGGGACCGAGACATGGGACCACATTCGAGAGTTTGCAGAAGATCCGGCCTGCCTTTCCCGCCTTTGGTGACAAGAGCACGGGGGGCAATTCGAGTCAAGTCACAGATGGAGGTCTGTTCCACCAAATCCATCAACCTCTCCCGACAAGTGCTAATGCTCGAAAACAGCTGCTGCCGTGCTTCTGATGAAGCGATCCAAAGCACTGGAAATGAACCAGCCCATCCTAGCCAAGTTTGTCGGCGCGACTGTAGCAGGTGTAGCCCCACGAATAATGGGCATTGGACCGTCTCTCGCCATCCCGAAGCTCCTCGGCAAGTTCAATCTCAACCTAGCAACCGATGTCGATCTTATCGAAGTCAACGAGGCTTTCGCCTCCATGGCCGTCTACTGCACAAACGTCTTAGGCATCGACCCAAGCAAGCTGAACGTTCGCGGTGGCGCCATAGCGCTCGGTCATCCACTCGGCGCTACAGGCACGAGGCAAATCTGCACAGGTTTGAGTGAATGTAGGCGGCAGAAGAAGAAAATCTTGTTAACGTCGATGTGTATTGGGACTGGGCAAGGCATGGCCGGATTGTTTGTGAATGAACAGCTGTAAGTCTTGGTGAAATCATCTCTTCCTGTATAAAGACCTCATGTACAAAATGGAGCATGTTATGATGTGAAGTAAATGTGACAATGCGCATACCCACGCCGCACGTCTTCTTCTGTCCATCCGCCACGTACCTTTCATTTCGGCCGAGACTGCTCTCCCTTTCTCGTTGATTCGGAGTACATTGAGACCACGTAAGTCCGGCTGCAAGGTTTACGGGCTCCTCAGGTCTCGGGCAACATTCTTCAATTCTCCTCTTATCTCGCCGTCTTTTCTCCAAGGACGAGTACAAGCCCAGACAAATCCCTGGAGTACAGCGACATCACAAAGGGTCTCCAATTACTCACATGGAGGCATCTTGGTGACCAACAATCTACTTTCTCTGGCGTGCCTCAGCGACCCCAAAGCACGCAATATGACTACATCCTCAATTCGCAACCTCAAACATTCACTCCATCACCCAGGAAGCCAATCATATCGCCAGCCCCGCATCCTTCCGAGCAGCTGACCTCGCCGCCCAACGGGCCACTGCCTGAATCTTCGCTCTCTTCCCCTTTCAGCTTCCTCATCATGCTCTTGCAAAACATGAAAGATGTGAGCACGGTTCGCACAGGCTTGCTCACCGCACAAATGAAGCCTTTGCCGTCTAACCACGTCATGGCTACCAGCTATTCACCCCTCTTGAGCGTGGTTAAGCAGTCATTGCGGAATATAGCGTCAAAGGCGCTAAACGCCTACGAGACCGGCGGATTTGTATACCGCAGACGAGACTTGCTTCGCTTGCTTCAATCACGGGAGGGGAGGGATTATTTGGGTATATACTCTACCCATGTACTTTCGTTTTTGATTCAGGACTTTTTTTTTTCCACAATCACCGTAGATTGTTTCTGACTTCTGATATCAGTGCACGGGTGTGTCTGGTATGCGACCGCAATTTGCCTGCACTTGGACCATAAGATTTTGCAACTTTTCCAAGCGTTCTTGCAGTGCGTGTTTGCACTGTTCTTCAGATCCTTCTCCTCAACCAACATCTGCATCTCCAAGAAAGACGAAATACCCGTCTTCACATCCTCACCACTCTCTCAAGATCACCTACCCACCGCCTCGTCAAAATCCCCAGACTCATTCGGTCACCCTTTTCCCATCAACCACCCCCCCCCCCCCCCATCCCAACAAGTTCCCCAGCAACCCCCCTTCATCCAGACTTCCCCAACCCCTTCTAAACCATCTACCGTGACGCTCTCCCATCCCTCAAACCAACACCAACCCGCTGCACCAACCCCCCTCTCCCGACGTGGAAATCCAATCTTCACACATCACAAAATCCCTTCATTCGGTACAGCCAAGTCCCGGATTCCACATCCCCACCCCCATCCCCATCCCCGCGAAATGCTGACGAACGCAATGCGTGCTAAGACGTCCTCATCTCTATCTCCGGCGCCCATATTGCCCCCCCTTCAGGCGATATTCCCACGAAGGAGGAAATTCGGGGCGGGGGGGGATGGGAGTATTGGTTTGGTTTGTTTAGGGCATAGGTATGTGTGATGACCGAGTCGGTCGGGCGGGATAGAATGGGCGCAGATGGTGGGATTGAGGTGGGGGAGCACGCCTTCAGGGTCTTCTCCAGGCAGATGGTGGGATGATTTTTTTGGGTGGGAGGGGTGGGAAAGGTGACATCGACTGAATCGGGGGTTTTGGTGAGATTGACGATGGCTGTGCCCTTGACACTGACTTGAGGGGGGATCGCGTTCAAGTAGCCAAAGATGAAAATGCAGGTCATGCATAGACCAGGCCATGATGAGCCTGGGGTGCAACAGCAAAGGAAAAGTGATAGAACTTGATGTAAATCTTGTTGAAATTTTTTGTCCGAGAGCGTGCCGGATTTCCTGGATATTTAGATTTCAGGATAGACTTCTCCGAAGAATATTTACAGTAGAAGTGAAGAAGAGATTGGCAAAGCCATGACGCCTTCGCTGGCCCCATGTCCGCTCATTGCTCCATGATAAGAATGTGTTGTTGTTCATCCTCCCGTTCATTTCTCCAATCGCACGGAACTTTTCAACTCCCGTTCTTCCTGTTAGTCACCAGCCGCTTGCTTTTCCCGTCGTCGATCGCATTACCACACAAAATGCATCAGATCAGATCAACGCTTTTCGAAGAAGGGGGTTTCTTTCACGCAGCAACTTCCATGATCGCGGGCCCGGCAATCAAGCCGGCCTCCCCGGTTCCCAATGTCGCACTGCTCAAGACCACATAGTTCAGCCCAGGCTGCACACCCCCGGGCACCTGGCCAGTCCATCCACCTTTCCCATCGGGCTTGACAGCGAAGTCTAACGGCGCTCCACCGACGGCAATGGTGTTGAGGACGGCGCCCGTGATGTCGTTGGTGGGTTCCGCGTCCACAGGTGTCAGTGTGATGGTCGCACCGACTTTGAGTGGGGAGAGCGCGTTGGCGGAGAGGGAAATGATGGGGTGCGTCGTGATGTCGATGGCCGGGTTGGTGGCCGGGCAGTAGGCGACGAAGGGGCGGAACAGCGTGCCGGATTCGCCGAGGGTCAAGGGGGCGTAGTTTGCGGTTGGGGCGAGGCCCGTGTCGGTACGGAGGAGGGCGGAGTTGGCGGTGGATTCGGTGAGGAAGGATTCGATGAAGGAGATGTGAGGCGCGCTGGTCAGGGTAGGGAGGAGGGCCTTGTAGGTTGAGACAAGGAGGGCTGATGGGTGTGGTCAGTCCCGCAATGTGACGGGCGAGAACACATGGTTATGAGGAAATGACATACCCTCGAATTGCTCTGCGAACAGCGCCCAGCCAAAAGCACCCTCTACCCCACCCCAGTTGAAGGTGCATGCTCCGGGGACAGCCTCACCGGCGTTGCTGATTGCACTGTCGATCGTCTTCACATTGGTAGCTGCGAGCGTGGCGATGCTCTCTGCATCCGTGTACAAGTCCCTAAGACCGGCGTTGACGAAATCGTAGTCGCTGTAGTTCTTCACGGCTTGCGAGTAGAGGGCGGAATGGGCAGACTCGAGCAAGAGGACATAGTTGAGCTTCTGGACCTCGGTGAGGCCACCGCTTGGGGTGGATCCCCAATTGACTAGAGAGGCATCACGCTCGTAGTGTGAGGAGATGGGAGAAGCAAAGATAGTGGTGCTTAAGAGTAGCGTTGTCGAAGCGAAGAGTGAGATTGATGAAAACATCTTGACTCGGTGAAGAGATCGTGTGGTGAGCGAAGTTGAGGTAATGGATTGAGGGTCAAGGAGAGGATGTCAAGATGGGTAAGAAGAAGTTGAGGATGAAAGGTTGGGTAGAGGAACGAGTGTTGAGAATCGAAGGTGTAGAGAGAAGAGAGAAGACACAAGAGAGAGTGTGAGTGTGTTTTGACAAAGGTGAAGGTGGGACAAATGGTGAGAAGGAAATGAGGTAGCTCTATAAGGGAAATTGCAATTCAACACCATCAAACTTCTAGAACCTTGTCGGTGGCAAACCTTCGTCAAGTGGTCACCCCGCTCTCACCATCAACCCCTCATGGTGGCCACGGCTACAGATGGATGTGTCTGGGAAACCGGTGAGTGTTGCTGGGAAGCTCGAGGCGCATGATGCGGTGTTCTGTCGTCTGATTGGCATCTAGATGATCGAATAGTGGAGCTAGATCGGACTGTGGAGCTGAGGAAGGAAGTGTCCGAGCCAAATCCAACCCATGTCCGCCATGTGAGTGTATCATATCATGTATGCCACATTTTGACTTCTGTCAAGCAAGCATTCCAAATCCCGGTAGATATGATAGTGTGAATCATGAATGCTTGATCGCCAATTCCTTCGCTGTTTGCATGCATATCGAGAGAAAAAGACAGCCCCGTCTGATCCGTCTCCAGCTTCACAGGCTCTTCACCAGCTCGAGTGAACAAGCCATGAATTTCCATGTACTTGACCTGCGCAGTCTACAGTGCGTCGACAAATAGCCATTTCTTTCTCATGACCATTCGGAGCTCACTATTACCCTTTTCGCACCATGAGCTGTCAATTCAGGGGTCAATGTGATCGCAAAAGGCAGAAAAAGGCAAGCTTGTGGGAAGACGTGATGTTGAAAATCGGCATTTCCTGTCGCAATTGGCTGCAGCAAGGCAAAGCTTAATTTCGTCGCTAATCCTTGCCTCCCGCAAACCGCTGCTGCCGCCACCAATAAATGATCAGGGTCGGTCGACTCGGTCCAGACCGAACAATGCGCCAAGAAGCAATCGAGGGATGGATGCCCCTGACAAATAAATCATCGAATAATGACAGCCATGTCGACACCACACCACGGACACACTCAAGTACTTGGGCAGATATCCGCTGGTTCGTGCTGGTACTTGATACCTTACGTCCGAGGTCGCCTGGGTCACTTTGATGGACGAGGGGAAGCTTTCAAGATGCCTGTAAGTGTCTGTGCATGGTGCGATATTCATGGCGCTCTTGCAGGAAGTCAAAGAAGCCTAAGACCACCATGACCACTCTGACGATGATCCTTTAGCTGGAGCATGGATGTTGAGGGTTAGCTTGAATCTTTGGTCGCGAGCTTTGACGTCGGACTAGAGTCAATGAAGCAGCTGGAAACGATCAGTGGACGCCGGATAGTTGTAGCTTAGTACTATGGGCGTGCGCAACATTTCGTTGTTACCGTCAGGCAAGTGTAGACTCGAGTTCCGTCAACGATTCAAGAAACGTGGAGATGAGGAATGGGAGCCATGCCAGATAAAGTATATGCCACTGCAGCAAGAAAAAAAAGATAGACGTGTACGACTGTTCAATGGGGTCAAAATGTATTCACACTTCATAGAATTGAATTTATTGTGCTCTTGCCCTATGAAGGGTGCTGTTTCTATCAAGCGCCATCATTAATATACAGGAAGTGCCGTGCAACTAGGCTGCCTATGTGTCCAAAGTATATTATGCACGTCCATGTACCTCACAGGGATGTCAAGGTAGCTAAGATAATGCGCCACGTGGTAAGCAGTACCCAGTCACGATCTCGCCAATGTCATTTTCGAAACCGACCCAATCAAACCACTTACAAGATGTAAGCAGCGAGACCAAGAACACCACCGAGACCGAAGCCGGCAGCGGCGCGGGCAGCACCACCAGTGAATGGCGATGGAGCCGCGGTTGTGGGAGCCACTGGGGCCGCGGTGCCGGCTGAGGTACCAACAGCTGGCACACCGGCGGCCGGGGCACCTGCAGCTGGGGTGGTGGCAGCAGGAGCTGATGGGGTGATGACAGTGGTGACGGGCACAGCGACTGGTGTAGTGAAGGGGCCGTTGGTGACGGTGACTGTCTGGCCGGCTGATGATGCAACGTAGGTCGCGGTTGTCGTTGGGCCTGGCACAATGACGGTTGTGGGGCTTGAAACAACAGTGGTGTAGCTGGGCACAACGGTGGTGCTGGTTGAGACGCTGGTCAAAGTGGCGGGGACACCAGGGGTCAGGACAGTCGTCGTGGTGGTTGGGCATGGGCAGTTGGAGGCGGTCACGGTTTGTCCAGCAGTGGCGGTGTAAGTCACGTTGTTGATGGGGAATGTGGTGGCAGCCGGGCAGACGGTGACGAAGGTGCTGACAACGTTGGTCAAGGTCGAGGTGAATGGCGTGGCAGTGGTTGTGCCGGTGACCGTGCAAGGGCAGGGGAAGGTCAAGGTGGTTGCCTGGCATTTCAGTCAGTATTGGGCCTTTTACTCTGCTTTTTCACCGCCTTTGCTTACCGATGTGACGGTGTAAGTCTTGTTGTCCTGGGTGACGGTGGTAGGCGTGGGGCAGACTTGGGTGTAGGTCGTGAGCACCTTAGTGGTCGTGACTGGGACACCTCCACCAACGCCGCTCGATCCAGCAACGGAGGATGTGGCGGTCAATGAGTAGTTTCCGTTCCATGCTTGGGCGACCCCAGCAATGGCGGCGAGAGCGAGGAATGACTGCATTTTTGCGGGATGTAGATGTCGTTGAGACGGGTGATATTATTAAAACGGCTGTATAAGTTGGTGATTAAGTAGAGCAAGAAGCTGCTATGAAGTGTGAAAAACGCGACGAAAATTAAGACAGAGCAAATACTTAGCGAGTGACTGATTGAAGAATGAAGGAATCAAGAAGTAGTTGAGGGAAGGAAGGAGGCTTTATGAGAAAGCTTTGCTGACTGCAGATTGACAAACCCGTGTCATGCAGCCGCAGGGGAGATTCGGCAGGACTGAGCAGGGGTGGGCATGCGTGAGTAACCTTGGCCTCGTATATTCCATGCTTAGCCCCGAAATTGACCTCGAGAGCAACAGAGCAAACACGATTGTTGGTAAAGCGCGCCGACCAATCAGACGCTGCCGCCCTGTCAATTTTGGCAGAACTTCATGAAATTGCTGGTCGCTAAAGTCTTTGTCGGCTTACTGCATCCAGCCAAGTCTCACGCCCTTCCGTGGCGTTGCAACAGCTTGCCATCAATTTAAGATTAAACACACTCAAACACACCAGTCACATGTCGAGTGAATATTGATGAGATGAAGGCTGACGCTGACCGTTATTCGCTTACTCCTGATTTCCCCATCACCGCCGTTTGTCCTTCACGGTGCCTCCCGTGTGTAAATCTTGTCTCTTTGTCGAAGTCTCGAAGGTCGCCTTTGAGACCTCGATCTCCTTTCGTAGAAAGGCTCTCAAACTGGCCGGCGCTTTGAGGCCCTCTGATCAGCTTGCTGCAAGAATCCCTGCAGCAGAGGTGCAGCAAAATGCAGCCTCGCCAATGATATTTGATTTACCGGCAAACCCCTGTTGGCCGTTGAGAGGGTGTGGAGCGCCTCCCTCGCAGCTAATCCTAGAGCGTCTGTAGCGCTCTCCTTTCTTGACCTTTCCCCTGCCAAGATCCGTCAATTCCAGGCTTTTCCTGCGGCTTTGCGCGTCGGAAAATGGTTCGACCGGCAAACTGGAGAAAGAATTTTGCTTTTTTGCGGGACTTAATTCACCGCTCAAGATCAGAGGACACACGCGGACCAAGTACGGGACGGATGATCGTAACCTGCAAATCAGCATTTTGAGAAGATACAAAGGAGGGGTTCCCCCATTCCGTACGAAGTCACAAAGATCCATCTTACGAGTGTGCACAAAATCAATGTACGAGGCTGACCACTTCCACCCCTTGACGAGAATCTGGTTCGGAAATGGGAGACACCCTCTGCTACGGTAGAGTATCACCGTTTCAGCCTTGGCACACCAAGGTGACCCTCAAATTACCCATTGGGTAGACGCATGGATGTTCCCTGCGGAAATTCGGTGATGTCTCCCATAGGCTACAGTCTGGACGATATACGAATTGGATCTGTGCCGCGAAATCCCCCGCAGACTCATTTGTGTGACCACGCAACATGGAATCCGGCACAGAGCGGCAGAGACATAGACATTAATTGTTTGGACAAATCTCACAGCTTTCATGGCTGTTGATTTGGTTTCTTAAACCAGTACCACATCTTATGAACAGCAAATCCAAGACTCATCAGCTATGCGCAAGCACAGCTGATTTTTCCTGCACCAGGGAATGCAAGGTCCTCTCTTCTGCTTATGATGCGGCAATCATGCAATCTGTTCCCCTCATCCTTTCCCTGGCCGTGGGGTACCACCGATGTCTTCGTGACACCAGTGGTGTTCGGACTTCTTTTTGCCTAAAGTAGGAAGTCCGTAAAGCGAGGGATTTCGGACCTTGAACCTGGAACAATTCAGGTCATAGATGACAGCTGTTCATCAACCTGCGTGATGGCCACTCATACATATGCCGAACAGGGCATTGAAGGAGATCTAGGGACGATTTGTTCAGCGCAGAGTAAAGCTACCGAATATTGCCTTGTCAAACTTGCGGACTCGTCTGATAGTCGAAAGCGGCCATTATTACGAGTGTCGCATGCGTGATGCAGAAGATGTATTCCAGCCAGCCTCGGCTTTCGAATACGTGCAAGTATATTGTGGTGACTCTTGTACACGGATTAGATGGCTGAATTGACTCTTCGTGTCAGCCCACCAGCAGACTCTTTTCGGACTCCGTGCGTCCATCTGATATCCAGCGACTTGAACAATGGAACACTTGCTTAACCCTTTCTGAGTCTTTGTTGGAGTAGGGGGGGTCATGTTCTCGTATGGTGTGGAGCTATGAGGCTTTTCGTGGCTGAGGTGGCTGTTGGCTGTTGTGGCGGACGGTCTAGGCCTTGATAGGTCTAGGGAGAATTGAATCCCGAGTTCGCCGAGCAACAATTTTGAGCTCCTCCATTAATCCGCCGACCAAAATCACACCAAGATTATTATCCTATTCAGCTTGACATCGACAGACGTCCTTTGCTGGCTTTCTCTGTACTTGCTCTATCACCATGATGGCCTCTCGCGCAATGTCGAGGCAGCTCTTTGGAGCTTGTCAAAGAAGGGCTTTCTCTGCAACAGCTAGGCAGGTATGCGGCTCCAGAATTTCCATTGGGCCTTGGGCATTAAGCTATAGCCATCCCTCTTGGGCTTTCTGCTAATGACTTTTTAGGCATCGAAAGTAGCCATTCTGGGAGGAGCTGGTGGAATTGGGCAGCCATTGTCGCTTCTGATGAAGCTCAACCCAAGAGTGACTGAACTCGCCATATACGATGTCAAAGGAGCTCCAGGTCGATTGGATTCCATCCAAGGGCGACCACGTTTGCTAAGGAAGATGCAGGTGTCGCTGCGGACATCGGTCACATCAACACGAAAAGCACAGTGACGGGCTATGTCAAGGAGCAGCTTGACGAGGCTCTGGAAGGGTCAGAGATTGTCCTGATTCCGGCTGGTGTACCAAGAAAGCCTGGAATGACCCGAGATGGTATGTGTTCACTGGGCTTTGTGCCTTTTCCCATTCTCTTATAATATTGTATTGACCCTGGCCCTTACCCACAGATCTCTTCAATACCAATGCCTCAATTGTACGCGACCTTGCAAAAGGCGTCGCCGCTTCCGCACCTGAGGCCAATGTTCTCATCATCGCCAACCCCGTCAACAGCACCGTACCTATTACCGCCGAAGTCTTCAAGGCAGCGAACGTTTACAACCCAAAACGGCTTTTCGGTGTCACTACCCTCGACGTCGTTCGGGCAAGCCGATTCATCTCTCAGCACAAGGAAACTGATCCCGCGGATGAGAATATCACGGTGATTGGTGGTCACTCTGGCGCCACGATCGTGCCCTTGCTCAGCCAATCCGGCTACACTCTGGAAGGCGCCGATCTTGACAGCTTTGTCAACCGGGTCCAGTTCGGAGGAGATGAGGTCGTGAAGGCAAAAGATGGTACCGGCTCTGCTACCCTTTCAATGGCGATGGCGGGCGCACGATTCGCCGAGTCATTGCTCAAGGCAGCTCAGGGCACCAAGGGCGTTGTTGAACCAACGTTTGTCGACAGCCCGCTATTCAAGAGCGAAGGGCTGGACTTCTTCGCCAGCAAGGTCGAGCTGGGACCAAATGGTGTGGAGAAGATTATCGAAGTGGGCCCAATCACGCCGAAAGAGCAGGAGATGTTGGAGACGTGCAAGGCAGATCTGAAGAAGAACATCGCCAAGGGTAAAGTAGCCCCCTGAAACCACTCAACGCCAGCGCAAGAGAGCCTGAGCTAACGTGTCTTTCATAAATAGGTGTCGAATTCGCCAAACAAAACCCATAACATCCTTTCCTGAATCGATACATAGATACTACCAGACCATTTGGAATATATTCGGATCAATTGAGACCATTGTTAGTCTGTGCAGATCAAGAATCCATTGCATGTGACTTTGGCCGAACTCTCCTAGCTCATCTCTGTTTGCGTGGCACGCATGCTTACAGATCTCGGGACGCGGTTCTTAGTACCATAAATCGGACTCACTTTCTATCCATTGTTTTTCTTTATTTGTGTTCACATCTCAGAGCTGAGGCCGTTGGCCAAGTGTGAGTTGAAGACGGATAATGCAGAATTTCTATCTAGGTCTCTATGCTGATTTTCCTTGAATCGCAAGCTAATCTAAGATGGTCGGTCGCAGCGTTGTCCAAGAGCCACATCCTCTTCGCTGCGGCAGCACTCGACATTGACGTTTTTAATGGAGTTGATCGTGTCGAAAGAGGCACAAACAAACCTCGGAGCCAAAGAGAGCAAAAACGATTCTTATCAAAGTATCTCCGCTGAGCAGACCTTTCGTTACTCGTGTGATGTCTTCTGAGCATTTTTCAACATCGCAGGGTGCCAGAAAAGTACGTCCGACGTCATCAAGCCCCGGCCATCGTGTCTAGCAATACCAGCTTATCTTCCCCTCCTGTATTAAATATTAACAGACTCCAGCTCCAGAAAGCCATTGGTTCTGAAGTCAAAGATGCCCTTTGACAGGGCTTCAATCCGCACATTGAGACCTTTGATATCCTTATAGAGGCATCAATAAATACTGCTTGGGCGGCTATCGAATCTGGAGATGTCTCGATCACTGTTCATCCAACGTTCCGAGACTTTCACGACATAGCGGTGGTCACCACCCTCATCACTGAAGACACATTGGACGCTTCCATCTCCTATCAGTGTTTCTCGATAAGAGCCCCAATCAAGCAACTTCTTATCAGGAAATCGTTGGCCGGCGAACTCCCTGACCGTCTCGTTCGCAGAAGCCAGATTTGAACAAATGTGATGTACGCTTGTAGTAGACCATTGATCTCGAATATCGAATGTCTCGACCATGACAGCAAACATGTGTCCTTTGCGACGCTTTAGTGATGGGGGAGCAACAATTTTTGGTTGAGCGGCCGACGGCGCCATCACGAGTTCTGATTCTTCTTCCAGAGACGTTTGACTTGACTCAAAGGGGGACTTGTCGCTTCTATCTCGAGCGTGAGCCGGACTGGAGACATTTGTCGAAAGACTGTCGCTTGATTCTTCCAATACTTCGGCCAGGGAATACAGCCTTGTGTCGTGCATCACGGAACAGTCCTTCCGACATGGCCTCCTGGTGATTGACAATTTAGAGAATTGGGCTTTTGTACGACTCAGCAGCATGATGATATAGGTTTGCTCTGATCTCGCTGAGTTCGTTTGGAGAGGATTAGTGATGTTTGCAGCAGACGATGAGAAGGCAGAGGTAGACAGAGCCACATGCTCAGCGGCATTCGCGAAAGAAGTTTTATATGTTCCCAGCTTCACTCCTTACTCAGGGGTAGCTTTGTTACAGTTCGGGGCATCCAAGGAGCGAGAAGCCACACCGAAAGTTTCTACGACCATTCTGCAACTCTGACCTTTGCAGTCAGAAGGCGTTGCCATGCTGCACCTGCGACAGTCAAGAGGTCGAGTGCCCAAACAAGACATGCGCTCGGGGCTGCGACCAAGACAATTCAAAGTGACTGATGTCTTTGCCCCTGGGAATCTGACGCGTGTGTTGTAAAAAACGTGGCAAACGATGATCCATGTTCAATTCTGTCAAACTCACCACCTGTTCGTCCTCGGCCTGCCCTGATACTTTCAATGCCGTGACAACTGTCTGAACCAAATCTGCGCGGAAAAGTCAAGCAAGACTTACAGTCAAGAAGTTTACCACCACTGGGCCAATAAGTCGCATCTGCGTACGACCTGATCCTTGGGTCTGTCACATCAATCAGTACGACGTGAACGGTCTCGAGTGTTCTCTCAAAGGTCCAGAATTCGCCACTCACCGTAAGTTCCGCTCAGCGCCGATCAGCCAGTTGCAGGATTCTAGCAGGTGACGCTCGCGCATGAAGAAAATCTCCAAGTGTATATCAGCCGCCTGACATGTGGACACGTGCTCCATCGCCCTTTTCAGGTTTGTGCAGCTGTAGCTGGCACCCAAGAGCCAATCAAAAATACTTGTCTCGTGGCCTTTGAGGCAAAACGAAGTGGTACAGAGCAAAAGGTTGGAAGCCTGCGTCAGATCACGCCTTTGCAAAGACAATCAGAGCATGTGGCTTGACATTTGTATCTGAGCTCAGAACGATCTTCTGCTTCTGGTTCTCCGATTGGCCAGGAACGATCTCGCGACGCTGTCTTCCATTTGCCACTGCAGCTTTCGCCCTCACAGTTCTTTTCCAGAGGGTGATGTACATTGAGGTCGCTCAACATGCGTTTCACAGGGCTTCGGACTCATATAAGGTCTGTCCTTTTCTCTTCCTTTGCCCTTTTTTCCACTCTCTCAAGCTTACGAAAGCCCATAACCACGCTCGCTACGTCTACAGAATCAGGATTCAGACGAAGTCACTCTTTCGACACCTCAACACTCTTGGAGCTCTTTGCTTTACTTGCTGCTGGCAGCCCCGAAGTACAACAAAGTCATCATGCAGATTCCCACAGCGACTCTCGTCCTTCTTCTCCCGGCCTTCTTTTCTATTACCACTCTTGCATTTCCAGTCACCGCAGATGGAAAACGTAAGTCACGAGCCTTCGGATCCAATCCTTACAGCGTCATTCTCTACCTTCGACTAATCTTTTGATCCCTCCAGTCATCACCCGCTTCAGCAACGTCAAAGAGGCTGGCGGTGACGGGATGAGTACGGACCTAAGACGCGACAAGCTTCCAACAGAAGACTTGGTCGCCCGCTCGTCCACGGAGCCTAAGGATTGTCATGATGTCTATGGCATCCGTGTGTCGTGCAACTTTTTCACCAGTACTCATCAGATGGACAAAGTGGAACATCCAAACCATTCACCCATCTGATGCCTGATCTTGGATTCAACGCATCAGTGGCTGGATTCCACGCAGGAGCTACGGGCGGCATCAGAGAACACGATCTTCTTCGGTTGCAGACTTCAACTCAGTCTGAACTGGGCGAAGCGCAGAGGCTTCGAGCTGATTTGAATTGACACTCATCTTGCCATTATTTGCCCAAATTTTCCAGGTTTTTACTTGCACTGCTACTGCTATGATTGGCTACAGCGCTTCAGACTATCCAGCGTCTGTGCCTCCATGTTTCCTTACCTCTTTCTTTTGCCATCTCGACCATCACGGTGTATTGCAAACATGCTTATGAACGCTTGACTGTGACACTACTTGTCAAGGATATTCATGATTCGCTGCGCGCAGCAACTCAAGGGATTCCCTTCGACGATTCGAGGGTTTCAGCTACATCCTTGTGTCTTTGTACTACAAGGGTCTTTGATTGCGTCAGAGAATGCGACCTCCTGACAGTCTTTGTTTTTGACTGGCAAGCAATAACGTCGCAAGACTGACTGCCCGTCGCCACAGATGTTTGAACTCCTTCGTTTCGGTTTCATAATTATGAGGTACATTGAGGTAGGTCAACAGGTCTTTCTTGCGGCTTTCAAGATATATAAATTTGCTCCTTTATATCTTTCTTCTGATTTTTCTCTTCTCTTTTTCAAGCCAACAAAATTGTACAGTCACACTCGTTCAATCACACTCGTTACGCCTACAAATTCAGTCACTCTGTCAACACTTTCAACACTCTTTCAGCCCTCTAGGTTATTTGCTGCCGGCAGCTTCAATCCTCGACGAATACAATCATGCAGCTCTCCAAAGCCGCACTTGTGCTCCTCTTCCCAGCTCTCCTATCCCTCACCGCACACGCAACTCCGTCGTTGAGAGCGGTACCCGTAAGTCCCATGCATCTCTCCCTCTCTCCCTCTCTCTTCTCTCTTTCTCCCCCTTCAAATACGACGTCTGCCATTCGAACGGAACACTGACATCTTGATATCTTTTAGTCGACGCTACTTCCAACCTGAGTCCCTCCGTGGCCAGCATCTCCCAACCCTCATCCGATCCCCTCGCAACCCTTGATCTGCTTTTCAGCGCTCAGTCTCTGCCTTACTCCAGCGTTGTCCCTTCTAACACCGCGAGCTACCAAACCTCCTCTCCCTCCACCATAACCCCATCGATCACCCACCCCACCCGCCTCCCCACCCTCGTCCCCTTCCATCATCGATCTACCGCCACCACATCCCCCTCTTCCGCGCCAACCAACCATCAGGAATCCACGGAGGAGTTCGAAGCGACGCATGACCCCAATAATCCTGAGGATGAGCTGCAGTTCGGGTCTATCTATGATAGCAACCAGGGTCAGGGTGTTTAAGCGCGCCTGAGTGACTTTGTCTTCCGTGGGTTAGAAGGACATGAGGAGGGAGGGTAGGTGGGGATGGAGATTTGGACAGGGTCGTCGATGGTGATGATGATAAGATTGTGACGGAGGTTTGGAATTTGATGTAACGAGCAAGCGGTTGACGGATTCCGCAGGGCGGAAGCATGTAATTCTTAATTGTCTTTGGAGATCCTTCCCCCCCCCCCCCCCCCCCCCCCCCCCCCCCCCCCCCCCCCTCCCCCCCCCTCCCCCCCCCCCCCCCCTTCTCCCTCCTC
>PEKF01000098.1:53862-73569 GCA_003073195.1 Ramalina intermedia
ACGTTTACTTTTTTTTTTTTTTTTTTAACACCCCCCCCCCCCCCCCCCCCCTCCCCGGGGATCTTTTACGTCCGTTGCCATCATGTTATATGAGCAAGAATGCGTATTGCACCTTGGCCTGCACGAAGCAAATTGCACTTCCCATCCGTTTTTCCATCCCCTGTGAACGTCCTCCGTCCGGTATCTGCAGTCGATCATAATGTTTCCCAAAGCCAAAACCCCATCCCAACATCCGAATTTCACACTCACAGACTCCCTACACGTCCCGCATATCGCCGTGGGTTTTGCTCAATTGTCTCCACACCCGTCACGCAAACACCATGAATTCTGTGTCCTCGAACGCCATAATGACAGCCTTTATGTACGTACTCACACGCATCCAACGGCGCCTTCTACGGTGGGGGAAGGTGTGAAATTGACATCAACCACTCCTCGCCACCTCCCGAACATCACTCATCCCTCTCCCCCGTCCCCTCACAGAGCGAGCCAGCCGTACGTACGAGCCCTCTCGATTTTCGAGAGGGTCTGGGGGGTTGTCTGCGCAAAGACCTTCGATTCTCCGCCCCATTGCCTCCGCTCCCCCGGAACGGCGGGGAGACTGCTGGTGGGGTCGGTGGTGCGGAGCCTAAATTGATGGGAGAGGATTGGAGATTCGAGGATCCGCGCGGGTTGATGCCCTTGTGTGCATGTGAAGCGGAGGGCTGGGGTTTCGCCTTGAAGAGGTTTTGCTGCATGGGGAGTTTCTGAGGAGGCAGGTTGGGTAGGGTGAGCGGATGGGATGGGATGGAATGGAGAGGGCAGAGGGAAGGTAGCGCGTGGTATGACAGACAGGCATGACAGGCATTGTCATCATTTTCCTTCTTTGCGTGCGCTCGATGAGGACATTTGAGGTTACGGGATGCAAGGGACAAAGGATCGTTGAGAAACGAAAAACAGGATGTCCATGCATCACGACTTGGCTGGGTTGGGTACTGTGTTTTGGCTCTTTTGCGAATTGTAGCAACGAAAGCGAGACCAGGAAAGTGGAGGATCTCTTATATTACAATAATCGACGTGAATCACTGTAATCGACATCTATGATATGGAAGACCATTAAGGAAAACAAATGCGGCCATAAACCAACAGCATACAAGATCGTTTGCGATCAATCCACTCAGTATGTCACACTCACCTTCCTCCCCACCCACCCCTGCCCCTCTCTCGCAACACAATTCTCAAACACCCACCTCCCCACATCCTGCCTGCTAATCGTATACCCAATTGCCGGCTCCGTCTCCACACCGGCCCGCACAAGCCCCTCGGTGGCAGGTCCATCCGTCAACAGACTTGGACGCGGAATCACATACCCACCGATCACCGTCTCCGGGTTGACCATCTCGGCCGTGATGACATCCTCCATGGCCACTTTATCCCGATGCGGGACCTTGAGGCAGAGGTAGAGCGGGGCCATCAGAAACGGCAGATCGCGGGCTTCAGAATCGCGATAGATGCCTGTGCTGGAGAGGGCAACTAGGAGAGGCTTCTTCTGGTTCGGGCCGCTTGATCCCGGAGTAGTCGAAGAAGGAGAAGGCGATGGGAGACGACGGAGGGCATCCAATATATTGGCCACCCCATTTCTGCAGATGGTGATCTCGGCGAAGAATAAGGTGGAGATGCTGGGCCAGGTGCCCACACCACTGATGATGATGTCGGCGGTCTTGTTGGACAGAGTCAGTGCGCGAGTGACGTCGGGGACGTGGAGGATGTCGCCCTTGGTGATGTGCAGGTTCTCTGAAATGGTCGATTGTGAGACGCCAGCCGAAAGGAGGGCCGAGATCAATTTCTCGGGGGTACGGGCGAGGGCGAGGCAGGTGTAGCTGGTGTTGAGGGCAAGCACCAGGCAGGCCAGAGTAGAGCCGCCGGTGGGGCCAAAAAAGGCGAGCAGGGGTTTTGGGGCCGACATGGGGAGTATGTAGTGGGCTTTGCGTCAGAAAGGGGTCAAAGATTTGGTGAATTCGATGATTGACGTTCAAAGAGATATTGCGATGGAGTACGAGAAGGTCAAAACAGAACGAACGACGCTCAAGGATTGTTTCAACCGGGGCAATCTCAAGAGCTCGAAAGTGCACATTGATTTACAATCCGGTTTTCACAGCAGGCTGACACCCATCTTTATATCTGCAGCATGGCCTGGCCCGGTCCTTGATCAGACATCTCTGAGTAGGAGCCAATCATCCCGTGCCCGACACGACTGATCAGTGATGCTCCATCAGCGAACTCAAAACCTCTAAAGGCACCACAAGGGGCACAGTGATGACCGGGCCCTTGTTGAATTGAAGGCCTGAGGGTCGGGGGCAAGTATCTGCCGACTTGCACTAAATCGCGGTTGGTGGCGCCTTAGTCATTGCGTCTGGGTCATCTTTGATTGGATCGGGGCAATCATTGAGCCGATCTGGCTTGGCTGCTTTGAGCACGTGATCATTGGGAGAATCGAGATTAGAAGAGGCTCTGGGAATCGCATCTGCATCCTGGCGAAGTTTGTTGCTCAGTGACAAGCTCACAAGCAAGGACTGAAGGACTGTGAGTACGTGAGGGGCCGATTGACTTTCAACGAGCATCATCTTTCATGTCAGGCCTGAGCACACGAAGTCTATTATGAGTATATATACATTCACACACTGGCGCACATACCGGAATCTCGTTTTTGATCCCAGCACGCAATTTTGCTTCATGTATATCAAGTACCTCCTGTCGTGAAGCGCGAGCGATGCCTGATTCTCGCGACGCATGCGATCTCAGGGTCCATGCGACCCTGTATCTTGCGGCAATGAGGATAATGATGAGGTCAATGAAGCTTGAATTTATGCTTATAAAGTCTCAGCTGGTGGCTTGCTCTATTCCTGCTCCTTTGAAACTATTCGTTATAGCATCGTTTCAGCATTATAGAAGTGGTCTTGTTTCTTATATGATAAAAGCATCATTGAGCCGTTTGTATCGATCATCGTCCTCGTCAGACCGTTTTCTTTTTTTAAATCTAATCTTTCGAGCGATTACATTGAGACGTCAAGCTTGACCAGAACTCAGATCGCTGTCCTCATGTCTCGTAACGAGATTCCGCTGGATTCTCGTAGCAGTGGCGACGAAGATGCGTCTCATCTCTGGAACGATGACCGGGCTGCTGCCAGCTCCACACTCGCGCCAGCCGACAGCGGGAAAGATGCATGGCTGTTCCTCGCGGGCAGCTTTGTCATTGAAACATTAACGTGGGGATTTGCCCTGGCCTTTGGAGTCTTGCAAGAGTATTACTCGACTCATGAGCCCTTTGCCGAAAGCAGGAACATTGCCACCATTGGCACAACGGCTTCGGTATGCGATGAGTTCATCCTGAACGTGCTTCGATTGCTAACAAACCTCTTCCAGGGGATCATGTACCTTGGATTGCCACTTTGGTTCATGGCGCTGCTTGCTCTTCCTTCGACACGCAAGATCTCACCTTATGTCGGACTTGTCATCCTCTGCAGCGCATTCGTGGCAAGCTCGTTTGCGACGAGCACCACGCAGCTTATTGTTCTTCAAGGGGTGTTTTATTCCCTGGGAGGAGTCTGTGTGTATGCGCCAACGATCCTGTTCATGGATGAGTGGTTCATTCGTCGTAAGGGACTAGCTTTCGGCATCATGTGGTAAGTATCGAGCCGCTGCCGAGTGTCTGACGGCCCACCCACTAAGTCATTGTACACAGGACGGGAACGGGGATAGGGGGAGTCATTGTCCCATTACTCATGGACGCACTCCTGAGCAAGTACGGCTTCCGATGGGCGTTACGTGCCTGGGCCGCGATCGTCTTTGTGCTTACTGCACCAGCCCTCTATTTCGTGAAGCCGAGGTTGCCGCCGTCGAAAGTGCGGCGATTCAATCTTTCATTTCTCATCAACCCAACGTTCATCATCTTACAACTTGGGAATATTGTGCAAGGACTCGGATACTTCATTCCGTCAATCTACCTTCCCACCTATGCGCGTTACATTGGGGGTTCACCGATCGCAGGCACAATGACGCTGGTGGCTTTCAACACGGCGTCGGTGGTCGGATGTGTGATCGCAGGCATACTGGTGGACAAGTGCCACGTGACGACACCGGTGGCACTTTCAGCTGCCGGTGCCACGTTTGCCTGTTTTGGCCTTTGGGGATTGGCAGGTACGGTATCGGCACTATTCGTATTCTCCATCATGTATGGATTGTTTGCAGGAGGTTATGTGTCCACTTGGACCGGGGTCACAATGCTGGTCACGTCCAAGAAAGCTCGGGTGGAACCATCGCTGGTGTACGGCTTCCTCTGTGCCGGACGAGGTATGGGCAACATCATATCAGGACCAGTCAGTGAGTCACTGCTCGGTGAAAGTGGTCTGCATGCTGCCATGGGGTATGGCAGTAAGTTTGGTCCCTTGATCATCTTCACAGGAGCGACAGCTCTTCTGAGTGGTCTGACCCTCTTTGCCAGAGCGAAACCGGGGCTTCTCTAAGGAATGAGGTCTGATCTTGAATTGTGGCCAGCACCTTCAGTACGCGGTGGTTGATACAACATCCACAAGTCGCCCTAAAATAGCTTGAATAGGACGACTAAAGGACGGATAGGACCGGTAGTTCAAGTCGGCTTCTTCAATCATGTCAAGCTCATCGCATGTCTCGATCCTCGCTCCTCACTCCTCACCGGTATAATTTGGGCGCAGCATTGGGAAAGTGAAGACGAGATAGGGTTCCATCTGACAGGATTGCTCTCTTTTGATCTTGTTCATCAGTAATCTTAACGCAGGGTTTGCAGCGAACGTTAAATTTTTTTTTTAAAAGAAATCTAAATGAAGACCTTTTTCGGATGAAACTCTTTTTTGAAAAATAGAGGATTTTTCCAACGGTCGACGCACCAGATCTGCAGACAAAAAGTGAAAGCCGAAGATGCCTTGGCGCTCGGTTAGCCCCGCAAATGAAAAACGCCATTGCCTGATGCCGCCCAATCGTGTCCCCTTAATCTTTGATATTCCCCGCAATTGGGGAGCTACCTTAGCTGCGTAATGCTAGACCGTTGACCGAGGGGACGGTCGAAGAAGTGTGACGATGTGACCTCCCCTCCGCCGGTGATACCCCTCGTGGCGGGTAACGACTTCACCCACCTCGTGATACCCATTTCGCTTTCCCTTTTTTTTCTTTATTTTCCTTTCTCTATTTTGTCCCAGCGTACCGGCAATCAGAGTGACTCCTTGCCATTTGCAAAGATGGCAGGTCATTACGACAGCGAGAAGACCATGGATTCGCACCATGAGGCACCTGCCTATCGCAAACCACATACTCAGATGTCCATTGGCCAATATATCGCCACGCGCATCCCATCCCTGAAGCCGCCCATGAACAAGGCGCCGAATCCATTCAGATTGTTGGCCATGCTCAACGTCCAGCAATGGATGTTCTTCCTGGTGGGCTTCCTTGCTTGGAGTTGGGATGCCTTTGACTTCTTCACCGTCTCCTTGACAGTCACCCAATTAGGCGAGCAATTCGGCAAGGCGAACTCGCAGATCACATGGGGCATCACCCTGGTGCTCATGTTCCGGTCGGTGGGGAGCGTGGTGTTTGGTATGGGCACTCTACAAACCCCTGAAACAGAAAGTGTGTTGGCATGGCTAATATCATGAGGCAGGTATCGCTGCCGATCGATACGGTCGCAAGTGGCCCTTTGTCGTCAACAATCTCCTCTTTATTGTGCTCGAGCTCGGGACCGGCTTCTGCAATACCTACAAGCAATTCCTCGCCTGTCGGGCCCTCTTTGGCATTGCAATGGGCGGGCTCTACGGCAATGCTGCCGCGACCGCATTGGAAGATTGTCCCGAGGCCGCCCGCGGCTTGATATCAGGCATGCTACAACAAGGGTATGCCTTCGGGTACTTGCTGGCCACGGCCTTTGCTCGCGGTCTGGTCGATACCACCTCGCACGGCTGGAGACCACTGTACTGGTTCGGCGCCTGCCCCCCCGTCTTGATCATCATCTTCCGACTTTGCCTCCCCGAGACCAAATCCTACCGTGATCGCGCAGCCGTGAGGAAGGCCAACGGGAACATCACCGACACTTTCCTCGCCGAAGGCAAAGTTGCCCTGAAGAGACACTGGCTGCTCCTCATCTATCTCGTCTTGCTCATGGCCGGCTTCAACTTCATGTCGCATGGCAGTCAAGACATCTACCCACTCATGATTGAGAACCAATACAACTTCTCCGCCAATGCCGTCACCGTCACCCAGGTGGTCGCAAATCTGGGTGCCATGACGGGAGGTACGGTCATCGGCTTCTGCAGCCAGATCTTCGGCAGACGCTTTTCCATCATCTTCATCAGCATTATCGGTGGAGCCTTGCTGTATCCCTACACTTTTGTCAGCAACAAGTCCATCATGGCCGCCGCCTTCTTTGAACAATTCTGCGTGCAAGGCGCGTGGGGCGTCATCCCCATCCATCTGATGGAACTGTCGCCAGGCTCCTTCCGCACCTTTGTGGTGGGGACATCCTATCAGTTGGGCAATCTGGTTTCCTCGGCGAGCTCCACCATCGAGACGACCATTGGCGAGCGATTCCCTCTGCCACCAAAAGGGAAGACGAAGAGGTACGAGTACGGCAAGGTGATTTGCATTTTCATGGGATGTGTCTTTGCGTACGTGATCTTGCTTGCCCTGGTGGGACCGGAGAATCTGGGCCAGAAGTTTGATGTCGCGCACGATCGCGATCTGGCCGAGGCCGCGGGCGAAGCACCCTTACGTGCCGTGGCCGGTGGAGTCGATGATGATACGAGCAGCGGGAGTGACAGGGACGCCGAGAAGAGGGACGCCAAGGTCTGAGCTCCATTTGGAGAAGTTGTGCTTTCATATGGGACATTCCATCTTCTTTATCGTTATTTGCCTACCAATCTTTGAATGATGACTATCCACCTACATGTCCAATGACAACACGAGCAATCTCTTACTAAGTTTCTTCTATTCCATGCAGCTACTTTCATCAATCATCCTACAAACCTCAGTAGCAGCCAGGCAAGATCCGAGGCCTTTCCAGACCTCGAATCTCCGGCAAAGTAACCTGAAGGGGTTTGCTATCATTCTTCACAGAAACGATGCCTCCCATAAAACCAAACAACGAGCAGCCCCGTTCAGACGTGGGGAGAGAAATAACAATGCACCCCCTTGAACCCAGCTCTTGCCCTGATACCTGGCTGGACAGCAACCTCCGACCGCATTTGCCGAATAATAACGTTGGCGACTCAAACCTGTGGAAAGCAGACAGCGCGCAAGCTGAACAATCGAAAAATTCATTCTTTGCCAGTATAACGAAAACAATTTAGCTCGTGAGAAGTGAGCCTCAGTTTCTTCTGTGACGATCTATTGATTATGCAGAGATGGGGATATGGTCGGTTGCGTTTGGTTCCCGACAGAGGAGATATCAGGCTTGAATTGAGTAATCAGGCATTCCCAGAAGTGGTCGAGCGTGGGTGAGTCCATTTGATCATCAACCGATTATCCTGGAAAGGCCAGAGCTTCGATACCCAAAACACGTATCATGACCGTCTCATTCACTGATTTCCAGTCAGAGGGGGGGGGGACAAATTGTGCGACCCCAGACCTTTGTCTCTCTCCCCATTTGACAGATAAAATGAAAGGAAATTCCCTCCCCTCCAGGCAAGAAAGACTCACAAACCCTACGAGGCCCCCCAGTCTCAATCTCTCCGTCTCCCCGGGAGAAAGAAGCCATACCTTTTCCTTATCCTTCTATTCTTTCACCGCGCCAGTTGCACGTCAACGTGTCCGACCCTAGTGAAGCTCAATGCACGCGTGCCATAAGCTGGGCCATATCTCCCCCTCCAGCAACCGACTGAACGACCTTCTTATCACTGAAAGGTTTTAACGACCACGTCTCCGCCCTTCCTTTTCCCCTTTAGCTTACCCCTGCGCGGGGGTTACATGTACCCGGGAGCCGCAAGGTGCCGACGTCGACGACGGGGTCGAGCCAGACGAGGAAATCTGGGGGGGCAGGCCGGGTGGTGGAGGAAGGTGAGCGTGACATACTGAGTGGGGGATTGGAGGTTCCATTCATCATCGTTTTCTGAATGGCTGTTGGGTGTATGTGTGTTCCATTTGTCTCCTTTTCAAGCGTCTGGAGTATGTCATACGCAGACTGAATTTTGCGTTATACGTAAGTGAGAGAGAGAGAGAGAGAGAGCGAGCGAGACTCCCCCTCCTCCGAACCCCCTCCCATCCCACCCAAACCAACAAGCATCCCCCACAAGAAACCCCAAACGAAGCTGAGCGAACAGGGGAGAGCATGCACGCATGATCCCCGATCCCCTCTGCTTTAATCCATCATCCCGTAATCCCATCCCTCATCAACCATCCATCCCAGCTTGAACTCCCCAGCGTCCCGATCACCCAAACCCCCCATTTCTTTTTCCAACGAAAATTTCTGTAAAAACAACACCCTCACGGACTGCTGCCCCCCATTCCCTCTATCTCCCATCCCAACGCCCCGGCCCCCCGGGGGCCAAACCCTCCGCCAAATACAGCAACCCAAAAAATCCCAATGCCGGGACCAGCCTCCCAGCTTCCCCACGCCACCCCACGCCACCGACCGAGCAAGGCCCATTACGAACATGTGATGTCTGAGGTGGGGGGTTGTTGTGGGTAGTTGGGCCGGGGAAACTGGGGGGGGGGGGGATTTATACGATGTGCGGGGGATGGGCTCCTCACGCCGAGGGGGGGGGGGGTTTCTTGAAAAGGAGGATTGGATGAGAGGGGGGGGATGGGGTTGGCTCTGGACTTGGGATGACACAGGAGTGAGCGACTCGGTCTGGCGCGCGATCGAGATAGCGGATTGGGTGGCGGTTAAGTTTCTTCGAAGAAATGTGTAGAAGGAATGGAAGCAAGCAATAACGATGTGTTGAGGAGGGGAGTGAGAAGGAACATCTGAAACGCACACGAGCATTCTCGATGATGGTTGTAAGGAACGTGAAGAATCCTCCATTCGACGGTCCAACTTCACATCCCACGGCTACGACCTTCGATACCAAGAAGCATTACCGACGTCATAACGCTGATCCTCCCCTCGAACATCCTCGTTCTCTCCCCCAATCCTACCTGGATGGGTATGTAAGCCCCATCCCCACCCCTACCGCTTCGCCTTCTTCTTCCCCGCAACAACGCGGAATTGCCCATTGCTAGCCTCCCCGCCGCCGCCGCCGTTCCCTGTACCCCCAGTTGCACCACCGGCATTCCCACCGCCTTTCTTAGCAACCTCGCTCCATCCGCCATTTCCACCGGCACTCTTGCTCTCCCCGGCAGATGCACCACCGCCACCACCACCACCGTGAGCGGAAGCGCCCCCGTCGGGGATGACGCCCCGCTCGGCGAGTTTCTTGCGGCGGAGGAACTCCTCGGCGAAACGGCGACCGTCGATCGTTTGACTGGAGCCGTAGACGGCTTCGGCGATGATCTCGATTTCGGGAGGGAAGTCGTGGAGGGAGGTGGCGAGGATGTCAACTATCATATAAAAAGCATTCTCGTCAGTAAAATGCACATCCAATGGCAGTAGAGACTCAGATGGGGGGAGGTGAAGGTAAGAGGAAATGAGGCTGACGGGAAATGCCAGAGTTCAAGCGATCCTTCAGCGCGTTACGGGTCCATTTCTGGAAGTCCTCGGTCGCGCTCGCTTGGCTGGCGCTGGACTTGACGGATGCCGAGACAGACGATGGTTTGGGTCTCGCGGCCGTTGTGCCAGGGCCAGCGGAAACCACGCTGCCGCTGGCAGTACGAGATCCTGGCCCTGGCGTGGGAGCTGCAGAGGCCTTGACCTTACCGCTCGCGCCGACTGTTGTCCAGGCACTGTTCCCCGGATTGGCCGAAGGGTTGGGAAGAGCTGCTTTGCTGGCTAGATCCGCATAACGTTTGCCGCCGGCACCACCTGCACTCACACTGCCAGCCACTGAAGCACTGGCGGCGGCAGCTCGATTCTTGCGGGCTTCCTCTTCCTTTTGGATCTGCGCCAGGGTCTTTTTCGCAGCTGTCACGGGGGTGGCAACACTAGGCTTGCCTACAGTGGGCTTCGTCCACGGCGAACCTCCGGCACTTGCAGGAGGTGCGGCAGGCGACATGCTACTGGCCCAATTGGCGGAGGAAGGCAGACCTGGCTCTGGAGCTGCCGACTGGTTCTGTTGGGCAGCGACGAGTTCTCGCTCGGCAACGGCTTTGCGGGCAGCTGCAGCAATCTTCTCCTGCTCGGCCGCCTTGCGTGCCTCCATGGCCTGGATCTCTTTGAGAGACGGACCCCTGGAGCCTTCAACATTATCCTTGGCCCACGGCGCGATTGCGGCGCCCGGGGTTTCGGCAGAGTCGGTCTGCGAAGGCGTTTGTGATTGCGATTCCGCATTCAAGGCGTCTGCCACGCTTTGCCGATTTCTTTGAGGCGTCGGTGCAGGCATCGGTGAGCTGGACTGTGGGGGAGGGAACGGCTGCGGCACTCCAGTGTCAACCTTGGCCCATGGGGATTGGGGTTGCATGCTAGGCGACTGCTTTGCTGCTGCCTTTTGCACCTGCTCAGACAGTGACGGCTCCTCATTCGCCTGCCCTTCGTTTGGGAATCCTCGCTGTGAATCAGGCTGGCGCGAGATATGGCCACCAACCGGCCCCTGGTGCTGTTGTTGTTGTTGTTGCTGCTGCTGTTGCTGCTGTTGCTGAAGCCTTTGTTGCCCTTCTTCTTGGGCACGCAGTCTATGGTACTCTTCAAGTCGTTCAGCAGTCACGCGAGCATCATCAGCGCCCCTCTGGCTCTGATCGTATTGTTCCTGCTCTCTCTGCAAGCGCGCCCTCTCCTGCAGAATAGCGGCATTCATCTGTTGCTGATGGTATTGGTCTTGGCTTGGGGGGGCGTTCGCCTGAGGCATCTGGCCAGCGCGCGCCAGATTCATCCGCTCCATGATACCTGGCAGATCCTCTTCCCTCAACGAGCCCAGGTTGTCAGTATTGAGGGGCGCCTGTTGGTATCTTGACATCCCATCGAAGAAACCAGACGCCGGGGCAGGCGGCTGAATAGGCCCTGCAGCAGGTGAGGGCTGATAGCCTACGGGCGATGTGATGCTGCCGTAGCTGGGCTGACTATGCAAACTGTGTGCGCTCGAATGGTGATGCAGTTGCTGATTGTGAAGGCCTCCCTGCATGCCCATTCGTTGGCTTATTTGCGGTTGGATTGATGCGAGGTGCTCCTTTTGCCTTGCCATCAGATATTGCTCTTCCTGCTTGCGTCTCTCCAAGGCATTTTGCTGCTCCGCCGTGAGCGTGGTGCCAAAACTGGGGAAGCTACTGGCGAATGGCGGCTGAGCAGCACCCGAGCCTGGGGTTGGAGTAGTCGTAGGAGCTGCACTACTGGCTGCGTTTGGTGGAGCAGACGGCGGTCCATGGGGTATACCAATCTGAGGCACCAAGAACGGTTCTCTGGAATTACCAATCCGACGGATGAGCTGAGCTAGGGGCTCATAATCACCGTCCTCAAGCTTCTTGACTTGCAACTCCGGAGAGAAGAAGCCAGCCTTGTACCAGTCATGCATCTCCAGCCCAGACCAAGGGCCCTGTTGATTGCCTTGTGGATCGCGGTAGATCCACCGCATCCGGTCTGGCATTACCATTTGACGTTGTTGAGAAGGCGGAAGCTGGTTGGCGGCGGACTGGTCAGGTTCCTGAGCGGATCCGAAATAATTGGAAGTGGCGGGGTTCTGCGGTGGCTCGTTGGCAGGATATGAGGGCTGGTTCAGCTGAAGACTGCGGAGGCGGTCATCGGTATTGCTGCTCAATAGATCATCGAGTCTGCCTCTACTCATGTGAGATGGGCTGTCCGCGTCTCGTCTACCGCCGCCAGCAAAGCCGGGTGCGTTGGTACCTGGGGCTCTCGGAAAAGCGTCGTGATCTCCAAAGCCCTGTTCTTGCCTTGGTGGCTCGCCGCGAGCTTGGTCTTGCATTGCGCTTGGGAACAAGCTGTTCAACCTACTACCGCGTGTTGTACCAGCCGGCAGACCTGCACTTGCTGGTCCGGCCGATCCAAAGAAACCACCTCCACCATACGCCTTTTGACCCGGGGAGCTCACTTCACCAAAGGCGCCAAAGCCAGGCTCGCCAAAGGCTCTGCTCGGCGTTCCGACCGTACCGGGAGCTGCAGACCATGGGTTGGCCCCTGGAGCCCCGAGATTCCCTAGACCGCCAAGATTAGGGAAAGCCCGGGATGCGCTGGTGCCTGCAGTCTGACTCCTGTCACTTGGAGGGTCCATCGGATTGTTATAATCTCTTCCAAAAGGCGCATTCTGTTGATAGTGGAGCTGATAAGGATCGGAGTTGGCAGGGTCAAGGTCCTCGGGTACGGCCTTCTCTCCCTCAGGACTTTGATAAGGATTGGTATATGTGGGACTGAGAGGCTCGCCAAGTTGGGCATGTGCCTGGCTCTGGTGCGGGGTTCGCTGGTTGTTATAATCTCTAGTGCGCTGGGAAAATTCACGGAAGGGCAGGTCTGATGCGGTCGGAAGAGAGGAGAAGCCAATATCTTCGTACGAGGGATGGCCCTCCAGATTCCTGGTCCTTGTGGCCTGCGTCACAGGCGCTGGATTGGTCTCGTCGCCAAGTAGAGCAGCACTACCGGCAGGAAGCTGATCGTCATCATCTTCATACAGATTGGTCCTGTCTCGTCGGCGGCTGGAAACCGGATTCTCCCAAGGTGAGCGGGGCTGCTCACTTCCCGATTCTGCGAGGCGCTGCAGACTCGTCTTCTCCTTTGGCTTCGGGGTAGATTCAGGGTTGTCGCCTCCCATCAGGCTCTTGAACCGGCTCTCACTGCGCATGCTGCCGAACCCAGGTTTCTTTTCGCTCAAATTCGGCGAGGCTCCAAAGGCACCAAACGCTCCCATTGGAGCAAATCCGGCAGAATTTGGAGCGCCGGACCATGGGGAAGACGGACTGTTGAGCGAAGGCCCGAGAGGATTGGTACTTGTCCGTTTGAGCGTTCCAAACGGCGAAGCATCATTGCCTGGTCTTGGGGACTCTTTATCCTTGTCTTCCGAACCCGGGCCAAGACCATCCTTGAAGTCTGTTTTTCGCCGCAAGAGGGATGGTGGAGGAGACGCGACGACACTTTCGTCCTTGGAAAAGCGATTGTTGGTCGGCGACGTGACTTGGTTGCTGGAGTGGAGGAGATCGCTGGAGTCCCGTCTCTGCCTAGCACTGGGACGCGAGGAGGAGCCAGTTGCCCCTGCTTGGGTGATGGAGGTGCGCCGATTCAGGCCGGGTGTGTTTGGCATGCCTTCTTTGTTTTGCGCTGGAGGCTTAATCGGAGAGTTCACGCTGGTTGAGAAGGCCTCCTTCTCGGTCTCGGTCATGGGGAGGATGCCCAAGGGCTGGACCCCACCAGTATGGTCCCAACAGATCTCTGGTCCATTCGTATCTTTCTGATCATCAATCCGACCCCATCCTCCGTTGCTGAGTCCATTGGGCTTCTCAGGAGTCCAGCCATCAATGAAGAGGTCCTCCACGGGATATTGATTCTGGGTCCTGTCCACTTGTGTTCTGAACATGTCCAGCAATTGATCCTTGGAGTAACGAGTGTCATTGCCATTGCGATTGAGCGATGCCAAGCTACTGGGATTCAAATGAGGGGGGACATATGCCGTGCTGGCCGAGGCGGCAGCATTGTTGTTGATCTGACCATCCGCTCTTTGGGACAAGTTGTTGGCCCCCGAGGTCCGGCGGAAAGTGGCAGTGGCGCCATTGGGACGTGGACGAGACCTATCACACGAGCACCAGATCAGCCTGGGTTCGAATGACTCTCAAGCGAGCAGGTAGCCCCGTTTCTCGAGACAGATGATGCGATCCTGCGCTCACCAGTCGCCGCTTGCTGTATTGCGACCATTGTTGGTAGACTCGCTGTTGCCATTCCCTGCAGCAGCGGAGGCAAAGCTTGAGGTAAAGGGCGACGGCATGATTGTTATGCGGCTGAGAGGTTGCTGATGTGGACGTTCCGACGAGCTATGGGTGTATGCAGGAAGGGGGGAAGGGGGGTCACAGAAAGCCAGACAAATCCAGCAATACGGGGATATTCTCGAGGGAAAAAGGGTAAAAAAAGATGATCGAAGTGATTGAGGCTTGGCACTTGGGAAGCGAGCTTGCTTTGGATGAGGTGGAGGCGGCGGCGAGGAAGAAGTATAAAAGCTTCCCTCTGATGAATGAGTTCAAGCAACCCAGCTCGAGTCTTATTGTTGGTTGTACAGATGTGTCGTCGAGAAGTAGTGACTAAAGATGAGCTGGCGGTCAAGTCAAATGCCGCTGGAGGAGTGGAACTACGGAATAGAAGAGCCCTGGGGGCAGATTGGAGCCAGTCAGAAGAGCGAGATCTGCTCGCTATTTCGACCACCATCTAACCGAGAGGGGCACAGCGGCTTTTTCCGTCCTTAATATCTTCTTTTTGGTGTTTTGCTGAATTGCATCAGGTTTCCATCAAACCAATCGCCTAATCTTTCGATCTTCCAATTGATCACCTCCCTTCAACAAAGAATGTGTGTCAGGTGAGTAAAGTGGCAAGGAGGCCGCTCACTTGCAACAGGCATTTACTACTGCTGGTAGCCTGGCTGGCCTTGTCGCTCGGTGAGACGCGTGCAACCCCTGCCATCGTCTGCCTTTTGTGAGATCGCTTTGTCTTCTGCTGCCATCTTGGATCTATTGCCATTTTCTTGCTCTGCAAGATACCACTCCTTTTGATAATCTGCCACGCTTGTTTCAGGCTGGAATTGGACTGTCATATATGTGCCTTAATCCGCCACGGCACCATGGCTGGTGGTAGAGGGCATCCACGCGACCATAGCAGGCGTATGAAAACGTGTCGCCGGCGAAATGATTTATTGATAAAATGGACACCATCCCTCGGCTTTGAAATCAATTGCACTCAGCCTGCTCCAGATCCAATAGTCACTACGTCTGTTCATCCTAAGGTGCCTAGAGACGGATACTGCTCTGAACCGGATCAAGGCATCCTTCTGACCAGGTCAATACCATCACCATCTGCCGATTTCCATCTTCCACTTTCCATTCCAATCCCCTAATCATATGGTGCCTATTGAGCCTCGCATCCTCCGGGTTGCCACCAGAGCCGATCTCGTCGACAGGCGCAACGGTCGTGGAGTCATGGTGCGTGAGGGCCGTGGGTACTTGATCCGTGAGCTTCATGGGCCCAGGGGCCGTTGCACTAGAAGGAATTGCGTACAGTGCGCAATCAAGCTTCTCGAACAGAATGGCCTTTATGTCTGCCCACCCACATCTCCCCCTGTCTATCCACCCACAACTCCCCCTGCACCAGTGTATCCAGGAACTGGTCAAAATCCACCTGTGACTGCCATCGCTGGAGGACGACAAGGTCCTGACGGTACAGATCGCCCTCCAGCTCAACACGCAGCTCAAAACCCGGCTCAACACCCGGTACAGGAACGCTTGAACAAGCTTGTATCGCGGCTGCGACGGCGACTTGACCACTATCAACGGTTGACCTTCAGTCCTGACGGTCGCCGAGCAGAACGGGTGAATGCTCCTGGTATGTGAACATCTGTACCTTGCTGTAGGACAACCGACTCATTGCCCCCAGATCTGGCACAAGCGTCCAATGGCATCTGTCGTACACTAAATAAAATTGGAAACAAAGTGATCGAGACAACTGATCAAACGCAAGAGGATCGAACCCTATTCCCGCCTGTTTGGATTAACTGACTGGTTTCTGGCGATTGGTTGAGAGGCCGGTGTGCAGCAAATCGATCCCTTATGATCATATGTCGGTAAATGAACCATTCTTGAAGACGTCGGGGTCCCCCTCACTGCTAATGCTTGCAGCTGTTTTTGGAGCTTGCAACTCGCCGCTGTGATTTGATTTCCCTTGGCGCTGCTTAGTTGGTGTCTGAGATTGCTTCTTCATTGATCCCCAAACAGCAATCAAGAGGGAGTGGATTCACCTTGGTTTGAAATTGTTCTACATTGTATCTGAACGTTCCACGGACGAGAAGCAAGAATAGGATGCAAGAGAAACAGGGTAAGTAGTGCTAGCACAAAGGGCAGTGAGTTTTCGAAACAGCTCAACTACAATCATATGCGCAGTGGCCTTTGTTATGCAGTCCAAATGTGTTTTGAGTCGTGTTTTCAAAGGTAGCTGCCAGCCCACACTCCCCGTGTCTTTCGCGCAAAAGCTAGATCCACCGTGAGATTCATGTGGTGTCTATCTGCCTGCAGCAACAAGAAGTTTGCCGTTGGGTACACTGCAATGGTCCGGGCTGATATGAGACAGTTCACAAACACCTCCAGCGGTTCGTTTGCCCCCCTTAGCATGTCGTTTTCCCAATGATTCTGCATCAAGCAATCGTCGCCTACTTCCATCCTTCTTTATAGACAAACGTCCACCGCTTTGTCAAGCATGCGTTTGATTTGCCTCCACCATTTCCTCTTCCTCATTCCCTTCCCTTCCGTACCCGCCCAAATCATGAGTCCAACGAATACATAAGACCGCGCTGACATCCACCCAACAATAACAACCATCTGCAATCTCATCCTACACCCTTCATCCATCAACCCAAGACATCCTTTCACAACATCTCCCCCACAAATCCTTCCAGGTCAGTCATTCCACCCCCAATACTTTCATCTCCCATGTTCAAAAAGCCCCACCACCGCGTCCCCGGCGAGAACTTCCTGACCAACCTATTCCTCCCAGCCTTCCGATCCCAAAACGCCGAAGTCGAATTAGTCCTCCAGCTCGAACGCGCCCAACGAAAGCATTCCCTCGACGAAGAAATCATCACAATGGGATCCCCCTGGCCCCGTCGTCGCGAAAGGCAAGTCGCCATCCTGCAAAAGCCCAACGGTTCCTTTTTCAAGCAGCGCAAGTGGCTGAGAGAAGACGCCTGCTGCAGTCTCTTCGATGACCACGCCCGCCGGCACGCCGAATCGCAGACCGAATACACGAATCGAAGACTCCGGGAAGTGGGCGCTAAAGCCGCAATGCATGAATCCGCAATCCTGCATGCCAAGGACGACATCAATGAGCTCAGACGGATGATTTTGGATCTGAAGGCGGATTTGAAGGCGAATCGTCGACGGGAGTCTGGTGGTGGATTGGACCGGGAGCGGCCTAGGAACGGAGACATTGATGTCGAGGAACGCCTGCGGGAGCTCCTTCGCGGTGGGTTGGACCAGGAGCGGCCGAGGGACCAAGAAATTGATGCTGAGGAACGCCTGCTGGATCTCCTTCGCGGTGGTGAACGCCGCCGTGGTTCGCGGGAGAGACAGCCGTTTGAAGAGGATGAACTTGATAGACACTGCCGCCGACGCAAGGGGGGGATGTGGGCATGAGAGAGGTGTTGCAGGAGAATGGAATCAGAGGCGGTGCGTTTTGAATGAAGGGGGGACTTTGGATAGCCTGGGGAGGAGAAACAGGAGCCCCTAGTCAGCAGCATGAAATGCTCAGGCATTGAGACGCATCAAACGGGGAATCAACGGCAGCCAACGTGTCACAGAATTGAGATGGCAATGAAATAGATTTTCGGTTTTCTGTCTTCAAATCTCGCACTTCATGAGTATTTATTTCCATCGAAATCGCCCTGTCCTCGACAGCTCCAATACCGCTGACTCACCCTTTACCCCAAAATTTCTCCAAATACTCCTCCACCCTCATCCCCCTCACCCCCGTCTTCTCATTCAACGACCCCCTCACAGTCCCTCCACCCTTCGCCATCGCCAACAAACACTCGGCATGATAATGACCCATCACCGCCCCCAAATCCCCCTCCTTCTCCTCCATCAACCCCTTCGCCCTCCTCACCCTCCCCTCCAACTCCTCCACCCCCATAAACTTCACCTCCATCTCCTTCCCCCTCACCCTCTCAATCATCCCCACCACATCCGCCATCCTCACCGTCTCCCCCACCACCCCCATCTCCCCCCCCCACTCCCCCTCCGGCAAACAACACGCCGCCGCAACCGCCTTCCCCACATCCCCCGCCCTTGTAAACGTCACCTCCGCCTCCCCATCCCCGGGAATCTCCGCTTTCATCCCCTCCACATCCCAAATAAACCCAGCCTCCCTCGTCAACCCGGCCAGCGCCTCCCCCCTCCTCTCAACCGGACACCCCACGCCCAGCACCTCCATCAGCAATCCGCACGTGAACCTCGCCACTTCCAACCCCGGCTCCTCCTCCGCGGCGCGCAGACACGCCTTCCACACGATCCGCTTTCCCGCTTTCAGCGCCAGATGCTCCAGCCCCGTTGCCGCGAACTCGCTGGGCGCGAAACGCTTCACACCGGTGGCGCGGGCGGCGGAGAGGAGGTTCAGCTGCGGGGTCGCGAAGTCGGTGGGTGAGACGAGGCAGGATATCACTGTGTGCGCGCCTGTGAGGGCGGTGGTGAGCGAGGGGATCGAGGTGTAGTCGACGGGGCGGATTTGGAGGCGTGGGTGGGAGGAGGCGAGGTGGGTGAGGGGGATGGCGGTGGAGGAGTGCCGAGTCAGGGCGACGATGGTGCCGATGCGGGTTTCGGAGGGGGGTAGGGCGAGAAGGGCGGTTAGGATGGCGTGGCCGATGCCGGTGGAGCAGCCTGCGATTGCGATGGTGGGGGCTGGGGACATGTTTTGGGGTTGTGGCTTGGAGTTGTAGGGAAGGTTGATGTAGGTGTGGATTCGGGAGGATGGATAAGGGGATTTTCTTCAGATGGCCGGACGAAGACACCTGGCGATACCGCGGGATATACCGTGATTCCGTGATTACTCAGGAATCATCCCAAGTTATGGCACAATCAGTAAACCCTTATCGAACATCCACATGACGTCGACCGCATGCTGACAGACCCGCTCCACTCAAGCTTACCGACGACTTAGCGGTCCGATGATACGGATGGTATTGATATTCCGCATCCGAAGTCCGCCATGAGGCTCTGGTGGAGCATGACAATGTGGAACCGGTAACTTCTAGAGCCAAGACGCGAAGCGCGATCGTCTTGTTGACGGATAGTGGTGATGATCTGCAATGGACGTTACATGGCCGTGGAGATGCTACACCGCAACAACAACACCATTGGCAGATTGACTGGTTGATTCCATTGGTAGGACGTGAGATGATATCGGCCTAGAAAGCAAGAACGGAGACATGAATGATCATTGGTGGATGAACCGGTTCGTTCTGACCTCACATTTATACCCCTGTTTTCAAGTCCCTTGAAACATAGCCGGTTTTTTGCCGAACGCGACCGTCGCACAACGTATTTTTTAATAAGACGGTTTTCGCATTGCGCAATTACTATTACTTTACTTAAATAGAGCAAATATCGGGTATAAGGTCTTAATATTAATATTTTTGATTCTTTTAATTATTTATAAAAGTATATACGGTTTTTACGGTTTTATAATTATATTTCCTTTTTTTCCTATTATTATAAAAGACTATATTATTAAATATATCGCCGCCGGCGCTTTTAAAAAAGAAATAATAAGGATTAAGTATATTAATAAAAGTTTTATTAGCCGGATTAAAAATAATTTACTTATATAAGGCTTTTATATACGTCCGGATACGATAAATATAAAGCCGGGATTTAAATTAATTATCGAATTTATAATAAAAGAAAAATTAATATACTTAATCCTTATTATTTCTTTTT